>LSSN01006093.1:0-25272 GCA_001970855.1 Smittium culicis | reverse complement strand
CCTCTGCTTATGACCAACTAGCCGACCTACTAATCAAAAACGGTGAAACTGACGAAGCCGCTTCTTACCTCTCCAAACTCCAGGAAAACGTCAAGGAAGACTCTGCCGTATCCGATATCGTCAAAAAACACACCCAAACCATTAGCTCAATCTCCCAAATGACCGCTAACTTCAATTCCCTAGAAAAGTCTCTACTTGACTCCTCCTCCTCCTCCAAAACTCCTGACTCTAAACTAATCGAAAGTATCCTCCTCCAAATTTCTGAACTCCTCAGAAAAGTCCCCAGAGATTACTCCCTCAAACGAAAGCGCTCTGATTACTACCTCAAAGCAAACAAATTCGTCGAGGCTGTTAACGACCTCAAAGTTTACTTAGGCAACGTCCAAAACTCCCTCCCCCTCTCCAAAACTCAAGACGACTTTGTCCTCCTCAGCAGACTCCAATCCATCCTCTCTTCCCCTACCCCATCAACAATCGGAAACAGTCTCGATGACGCCACTAAAGCCATCAAGAGCTGCCTCCACTCTGACCCCGATAACAAAGTCTGTCTCGCCCAATTCCGCAAAATCAGAAAACTCTCTAAACCATTATCTAAACTCAACGATTTCTACTCTTCAAACAAATTCAACTCCGCCTTCAAAACTCTAAACAACGAAGCTGATGGCGACCTCATCAACTTGTTCAAAAAACAAACCGACGAGCTTAAAGACCAACTCAACATCAACCTCACTTACAAACAAAACAACATATTGTCCGCCCTCATGAAAATCGGCTGCGAATCTTTAACCCGCATGAAAAAGTTCAAACAAGCCGAATCGTTCTGCGAAACTGCCATCGAATACAACGGAAACGACCCCGAAATCCACCTCAACATCGCTAAATCTAGAGTCGGTATTGCTGAAGACTCCTCTGACTCTGATGATACCATCAATCTCCTAAACAAAGCTCAAGCCGCCACTGACAAAATCCTCAACGACGAACCTAAAGTCTCCTCTGGCTCCTCTGTCAACGACGACTTGCTCAGAAACCTCAAACGCCAAGCCAACAGACTCTCCAACGAAATCAAACAAAAACTCAAAATCGCTAGCCGCAAAGACTACTACAAAATCCTCAACGTCAAGCGCGACGCCTCCCAACCCGAAATCAAAAAACAATTCAGAAAACTCGCCGCTAAAAATCACCCCGACAGATTCGCCGGCGATGATAAAAAGAAGGCCGAAGATAAAATGGCCGAACTCAACCTCGCCTATGAAGTCCTCAAAGACCCATCTAAACGCGCAAGCTACGACAACGGCCACGACCCCAACGACCCAACTAGCGGCCAAGATCACGGCTTCCCTGGTGGCGGTTTCCATGGCTTCCCTGGAGGAGGTTTCCCCGGAGGCGGTGGTGGCTTCCCATTCGATTTCGGCCACGGTCATGCCGGTGGTGGCCAAAAACGCGGTGGTTCCAACTTTAGATTCGATTTCGGCGGTGGTCGTGGCGGTGGAATGCCTTTTGAATTCCACTTTTAATCACTCCCTCCGCTTTCATCAACATTTACATCACCATCAACATCACTTTTTCTTTTTTTTTATGCCTTTTTCCTCTTCTATACTATACATAACTTCATTCTCCCCTACCCCCCCCCTTTTTTTCCCGTTACTTTATCTTCCTACACTTACAGCTTCTTTTTGCACAAAAAAATATCATTATATATTATTAATAAATTCCTTATTTCCAAGCCATCATGTTTGACTTTTTTTTTATTTAATCTACCATTTATAATATATTTCATAAATCTTAATTTATTCATTCATACTTTTATTTGCTCGAAATTCTGCCCCTAATATTTTTTTTTTTTTTTTACAATATAATTTTTTGTTATTTGATAATACATTTAATTTTTGCGCAGCAACTAAAAAAAAAAAAAAATAAAACAAGAAATAAATCTTACTCTAATACAAAACTTTAACGATTAAATCCTTTTTCTTTCTTATAAATTACCCTTCTATCTAGACGAGAACAATATCTTTCTCTTTTTTTTTATTGATTTTTTACAAGTGAACATTTCGCAACAAGCAAAACCCGCTCATCCACTCACACAAAAAAAGAAAAGGATATATATATCAAATAATGGATACGGTATGCCTGGTGGTAGTCCGCATGAACAATTTCCATTTCGTGCGTATCGATTCTGCGCTGACAGTATTGGAGCTGAAACAGTCTCTGCTCGCCGATCTTGGGGCTGATGGTAATGATGCGCTGCTGGTTGGCACGGATATGGACCAGGTACAGGCGGCGCAGGTGTCGCTGTTTGTGGGCAAGAGCAGTCCGCGCTACGCAAGCATCAAAGAATCAGCCGCAAACGAAATGGCTGATACCGACAACGGCGATTTCGTTGAGGTCGTGGATACCGTTCCCCTGTCCACATTCAGCGACAACGACGAGCTGTACATGACTCTCTCCTTTGACGGTAATTGATTTTTCTCTATCCCCACCCCCCTCTAATTTCTTTTTTCTTTATGTGATGGAACTTGTAAATTGATTACATTTCTTACTAACTTTTTTCTTTGTTTCCCGTTTTTCTTTGTTGCTACTGAACGATGCAACACCGTCATATTTGCGATGTAATATGTGTAGGTTTTGATGAGAAGCCCAGCAAGCAAGAATTCTGAACCGGAATTTATCTGTATCAATTTTTATTTTTAAAAAAAATTTCCAGCGCATTTAGACATGATTTACTAGACGAGGGAATGGATCTTATTTTACATATTTATAATTTTTACCACTTTTTACCGCTATAACTATCAAAAAAAATATATAATAATAATGTGTTATTTAACTAAGAGTATATTCGACATTCGGTCTTTATCCAGCAAAGCAAATTTCAACTCCCGTTACTTCCCTCCCCTCCCCGCCCTCCCATATCCAGTCACCCATCCCGAAAATTTTATAAAATTTAAAAAAAAAAAAGATTCGTTATGTTCATAGCGCAGTATTTTGGACTCAATTCTAATGTCGATATGCTTGTTATATATATACTTGATCGAACATGTGTTTTTGACTGCCAAATAAAATAATCAATTAAATAATGAGTATCTTAGTAACAACATTTATCCAATTTCAGTATTACTTTTATTTTCCTCCAGTACACATATAAAAAAAAAATAGGAAGGCTGTTTGTTGTTAAATATTAAAGCTTGTACCATATCATACAAAAAAAAGTAAATTTTTATTTTTTGTCTCATTTAATTATCTGAGATAAATTTTAGTATTGAGTGGTTGGTAAGGTACGTTTTGGTCAGATAAAAAAAAAAAAAAAATCAAATCCCCAGCCCCACAAACTCATCTCGATAAAAAAAAAAAGGATGGGAATTAGCGAGATTGTAAATATATTTTGTTGGTGGATACGGTAAGAGGAAAAAAAGCTTTTCGTATCTACACGAACAGGTGCGGGAACTTGTTGCTTGCGATGACGAGCTTATCATAAGCGCCTAAATCTAGGAAAGATTAAGAAAAGAAAAAAAAAAGATCAATAAGTAAACATATAAATAATAAGGTCGAAGAAGAGGGGATGGAGTAATAGTTGTAGTAGTAGCAAATGTGAATTGTATGGTACCGAAAGCGTCGCCGAACGGGATGCTAGAATACCCGGTAATGTCGAGGTCCTGCTCGATCTTGCCGATAATCTCGACGAATTCCGACGATATCGGGCAGTCCTGGTTCAGCTTCACGCGCGACTGCTTGCCATCGCTCAGCTGCAGCACAACACTGTCCCCTTGATGCTCGACCACGCGGCCGACTACGCGCACGGTCTTGCCCACATATTTGCTCAGTAAAGCTGAATTCACTCGCGGTGTTGGCTTATCCATCTCTATCTATATTAGTTTAGCTTGTTCTTGTTCTTTTTGTTTTAAAGAGCTGATCTTTGATGTGAATCGGGCAAAATAAAAATAAAAACAATAAAAAGTCAAAAGGAATTCTTAATTATTAATCTGATAATTATAGATTTGAAATTTTAATAAGATTTCTTAATTTATATCTTTTACCTTTTCAGTTTGTATTTACGTTTAAAATTCTGCGGTCCTTTAACCTTTTTTTTTCTTTTAATTTTATTTTTTAATCCCTTGCTCAATACTAAGCGCAGCTAATTTTTTTTTTTTTTTTTTCAGTCTTCTTTATGTTTGTTTATTTTGTTTATACTCCCCCTGATTCGATCATTTTGTTTACTTTTTTTTTTAGCCTCTTCTTCTATCGTCACTGATTTACTTCAAACCCAGATCATACCAATAAAACTCTATTTGGTTCTTTTCCCCAGCTACGCATATATATCGGCCCATACAAGTTGCCTCAACCATTATTTCCCCCACCTCCCTCTTAATTGCCTTTCTCCCGCATTGAATATATCAATCATCCACATTTATCCACCTGCAAAAGGTTTATCGAGTTTTCTGTATTTGAGAGTAATATCAAAATAGCTATTTTTTATTTATACTGAAGAGTCACAGATGCTCAATTTAGTTTCAATATTCAATTAGTACCAATGTTTTAATAAGCTTATCAGTACTCATCCTTTAGATATCTATATATCTGATGGGAATAACGTATACACTATTAATTATATTCTTTAAATCCTCGATAATCGCTGTCCTCGAATTCTCTCTTAATGATGTAAATCGCATCGCAATCACCCTTACGAGTTACATTAAGACAATCCAGATGAAACTAGCCATCAATCAAATATTTAATATCATTTTTTTTCACCATTATTGGAAATGATGTTGATGGCTTTGTATTATAGGCATTTAATCAAGTTTTATCTTATTTAGCCTATCAAGCTGATTTCAAACCTAAAGTTTAAAAAATTCAAAGCTACAAATTGTAATTTTTATATAAACAAATTTAAATAAAATTGGGTTTTCATTCAAAGTTTTCTGGTTATATTCGATACACTTATATCATTAATTTGTATCATTCTGTTGGGCTTAATATGATTGATTTTTGCACCATTTCTTTCTTGTTAATTTGAAATTTAGATTAGCTGCAAGTTACTTTATGAAAATTTAACGTAAATATGTTTTAATTCCATTATAGTAGTCAATTTTATTTTAAATGGGGGTTGATATTTTTTTTCTTTTCTAAAGATCTATACGAATTATAGGCAACTTATTTTTTGAATCTAATATATCCATCATTTTGAATATATATCAGAATAGTATGAAAAACGCCTGGTAATTTCATCGCCTCCACAAGTATAAACACATAAATATATTTGCAAATTTGGGGGTATACACGTAGGAATATAAGAAAAACAATAAAAAAAACTTCTATATAAAGTTAAATAATTAAGGTAAAATTATAAAGATATATCGTAAATATATTATAAAAAGTCTACTAAAAAAATATCATTACTTACGATGACCATCATATCATAAAAATGGCGGCTTTTTAAGAATAGTATTAAAAAAAATTAAATTTTGGCTAAAATTCAACTCAAATAAATAGATATTACGCTTCCAACAATCAAATGCCACGGCGATAACTCGTTATTATAACATTTTTTATAATTAAAATAATATCTTTGGCGAAACTAAATGATCATGAACTCTCTTCAACAAATCTAAAAGCTAAAAAATATAAAAACAGAATATATTACTACTTATGAGTATCATAAATATATCCAGCTTTATATTAAAAAAATGGCTATACTATTAGCTCTATAACCCATATATATATATATTGGCTATTTAAATGTCTTCAATAAAAAATATTTTTGAATCATAATTTACCTTTGTTCATATAAAGTGAATATGCAAAATTGTAGTAAAAATGGCAAGTTTGTATCTGTACAAATATGTCTTAATATCTTAAATATATAATAAATTAATTATCCATTGAAAAAATATAAATTAAGAATTAAAGGATTTTGTATATTTAAAAATAAAACCTAATGTTTAAATTTATATCCAAAGTATACCGAAAACATCGATTTTATATAATTCAAACAGAATTATTACTACGAATCCCATATTTTATCAAAGAAAATCATCGAATATAAAAAGCTGAAAGCGTGGTACTAAAATGAATTCATTATATATGGATACAAAATTTTATCGTACTCATGATTTTTTCGAATTCATTGAGAGCAAGATGATAGCTCTATTAGGTAACTTTGTTTTTTGATAATTTTTTATAGTATAAAAATTAATACTTTTAATATTAATTATATTTTTTTAATAGTGAGTAGCAGTATTTGATATAATTTAAATTAAAATAGTATAGCAAGAAAAGATATATATTATTATTTGAAAGCATCAATTACCTATTATAATCTTGATATACTTTTTCTTTAAATAATTATTTTTTAATTATGATTGGTGTGGTTCTTTTTTTTTAAAAAAAATAAGTTACATTTCAACTTATACTTAAAGATTATTTCATCTACATATATTTTCTCATCTGAATAAATTAAACTTATATACAGTAATTAGTTTAGTCGAATTTATAAAGACTATAAATTATTGTATTTTATTTATGTAAAATACAATTATGTAGCTTCAGAGGTTTGCCTTTACTAATAAAAAATTACTCAAGCTATTACAGTGTCTCCTAGAAAACGGATAGTAATCTCCAAATGTTCCTCGTGCTGACCATAAGCCTTGGGAAATCACATCATCATATTTAGCCCCTGTTTAAGTGGCAATTGTGTAACTAAAAATCTCGATTTTTCTTCCATTTCCAATTTTTATTATCTCAACCAATGGAAATGCCGTATAATAATTTATAAATTAACTTTTATACTAAAATTAACAGTTTTATAACCCTTAACATAATAGCAAAGTTAAAATGATTGTTTAAGTTTTAGTGGATTTTTATACGGTAACGTAAGTTTTACCATCAAGATTGAAATTATTATTGGCTGAGCACTAAGATTTTGGAATTATATTTATTTTATTTTATTTTATTTTATTTTATTTTATTTTATTTTATTTTATTTTATTTTATTTTATTTTATTTTATTTTATTTTATTTTATTTTATTTTATTTTATTTTATTTTATTTTATTTTATTTTATTTTATTTTATTTTATTAGTATTGCGCACCTTGTTAGTTGCTATTTATTTATTAATATTGTTGTTATGAAAGTTATAAAGCGATATGATCCGAACAATTGTTGAATCATCCTCAATAAATTTATAAAAAATAAAAGTTAATTGTAGCAAAGATTTGAATTAATAAATTTTGGACAGCTGAGCTGTCAAATATCAATTGATACAGATATCAGAATTTATCAGTATAGACCTCAAATAGATACAAATTAGTATGATTTCCTATTCTATGTGACCTTATCATATTCGAATAATTATTTAAACTTTGAACCAAATAAACAATATAAAATTATCATTTATTGGATGCCTAGCTTTGTGGGTAGATTTTGATACGTAATTTTTATACTCAATGTATGTGCGTACTGGTTATAAGCATCCGATCGAATGTTAATTTATGTATAACCTTTTTTAAAAATTGGACCCTGATATTTTTTCTTTCTGTCTAATTATCACAAGTCGTATGAATTCCTGATTTATGACTGTTTAAACGGTGCAAATCCTTTCGATACCGCTTTACCGCGTGAATCTGATCGTCACCATTAACAAACGCGATTGCTTTATGAGCTTCTGACCAGATATTACTGCGTAGCTAACCCAGATTATAGGAATTCGGTTATTAGGCTTATTCTGTAGTTCAGGTAGTCAATGGATTTTAGTTTTCAATCTTGTTCTTTATTTAAAATATTTCTTGAAAGCTGAATCACTGATAATATACACTGTATCGGTAAATGAACTTTGTATGACAGGTCTATAACCGCTTATTGTATAGGTAGTCTATTTATGTCTGGTTCTTCTAGAATATAAAAAATTTATTGCATTAATTGGTGATATAAAAAGGCTGAGTATGCCCATTTATTCTCGCCAAGCCGCAATTTTTGTTTTAATGTAACACACTTTTTTTTCTTTTATTATGTTTTATTCGCTATCTAGGATTATTTTTAAAACTAAATCGTCTAGAACTAGTTTTAGGAGCCTAAGCTGCTTATTTTGTAGGCATATAATGGATTTTTTATACTATTTATTGTTGCCTATTTTTAGCTTGACGGATCTATTATAAACTATGGTTCTGAAATCGTGATTAGAGCGGTATAAAAAATCTCAATTTTATACGAGCCAAGTCGCTGATTAATACAAAGTGGTTATAAGTGTTATTTTGACTTTTATCAGCGTATTTTTTTAAACTAAATTCAATATCAGATTTCATTGATTCCATACATGAATGAAAGTATTCGTTGCTACCGCAGCAGTTGATGGTTTCAAACACACATAATATGCAATTTTTTTGTTTTCTGCTGATGCAAGCGTACCAACATCATGTGGTTCAACCCATTTCCTGGTATTTTTAAACATCATGTACGATAGATACCATTATTTCTTAGAAGTTAATCGTTTTGGGTGATCTTTTGTGCTTTGAATTAATGGAACATTACCCTGTTGTTTTCTGGTTGAAGTTCTGATGAAATGTGCTCATATTTGCTCTGATATCTTCAAAAGGGCTTTTGATACCGTACCTTCATGTATTCTCAGATAAGATATGGATTTATTTTCCCCAGATAAATCATCACGCCTTTTTTTTGTATATTTGACATTTGGAGGGCGTTTTTATTCCAAGATACTCTTTGGCATGTATATCCTGCTTCAATTTTGTCCGAGTTCATCTCACTAAGTATTGTTTTTTACTTTTAAATATTCTTCAATTGTGATCTCTCAATATAAACCGCTGAGTGGACTTTTCTTCTAAAAAAAGTGAAAATTCCAATTTTTTAGGTAATCACGTACCCATACTAGGTTCTCAATTGCTGGTCTGCAGATTAATATAATTTTTTTTCAATTCTTTGTGATAACCAGGCTCAAATTCATTAATTATATGAGTATTTTTACCATAAATCTTATAAGAAGGGGGAAAATAGCCATTTCCTGTGCCTCTATAATTAAATATGTCAGGTTGAATATTGAAGAATAAAATCTCTAAATCACAAAACTAGTATTCTTTTCCAGGCCCCTAAGTTATTTTTTGGTATTTCTTAGCTCATAAAACGATATTATATCTTCTCTCTCGTAGCTTGATCATTTAGAGGGCTAAAAGATGGAATTTTCTGTAAGAATATTTGTATTTGCAGTTTCTTAATTCAGTTTGTATTCTTTTACGATTCCTCTTTCGTTTACCCTAAAATCAAAGTGTCTTCAAATTAAGCGTCTAAACAGATCTACCGTTGCCTTAAAAGCAGCAAGGAGAAATTATTCGAACATCTGTGGGATAAGTGAATTACCAAAAGTAAGTGCCCTGAATTGATAAATCTTGTTCCACCAGTTGAACTTGTACAGTTTTCGGGGTTTTTTTTTGGTTTCAGTATGTTAAGAAATGCGTCTGAAAGGTAGATTCTGTTTATTCAGTTCTTTCTGATGATCATTGTTCAAAATGTATTTACGCTCAACATTTTGAGATTTACATTAAGAAGGTACCGATTCAGCGGTATTAGGCTCAAGCTCTGCGGATTTACCTGGATTTTTCGAAATTTCAAACATTTGTGAGGGAAATCTGGTAGAGTTTGGAGAAAAATCGTATATGACATTTTTTTATAGTAGAGAAATTATCTCACTTTCCATGGCTTCCGATTTTGTAACCTATTCTGGTCTCAACTTTAACTCTTTTCTGGGTAGATTCGGTAACTGACTCTGAATGGGATTCGCAAACAATCTTCTATTATCTTTCTGGTCCAAAGTTGTTATTTCAGTTTTGACCTGGCTCTTTGGTAGATAAATAACAACTCACCGCCCGCTGGTGTCTATATTCGCGGCCCCTTTTACCAAAAGGGCTACCGCAAATGCACCCTAAATATCGGATTCTGTTTTAGGGTACAGAATATAGCTTGATTAGTTATTAGTGACGTTGGTTTGCTGCTCTGTGGGATGAATGCACTATTTTATAGGGTATTTTAACCTTCTTTCATTGTATCCTTGGATAATCGATGAATTAATAGAAATCACTTTTTTTTTCAGCACTTTTTCAGATGAGACAATTTTGGAAAATTCTTTTTGCTCAAATAAATGAGGCAGAAGTTTTTATTGATATTTTCCGAGCTAGTCCAGGATTTTTTGTAGCCATATATTCTACATCCATACGTAACTTTGTGACAATTGTAGCCAATTCAGACATTTGTGCTCTCATAAGGTTTGTAAAATAAATTATGGGTCGTAAACGAATAACTTTGGGTCTATATGCACACCATGTTGTAGGTGGTAGTCTTGATGAAGTCCTTATATATTGATGGTAACGATTTGAAGAGTTTTGGATACAGAATTAGGCCCCTTGTAGGATGTATTTCAGCAATATAGTTATTTCTACTATTTTCATAAATTAATATATATGCCTCTTCAGGGCTTGGGTTTTCTTGACTCTGCGTATGCATTTATGAAAAGCGTAAATTATTTCTTGGACCTATGACAATGGGGAGTCAACAGCGTTTTCAAAATCTCCATCTCGATTCATAATATTAGTATCATTGTATTTGTAATTATTTTTATTTTATAATAATTCTCAAATAAAAATAGCTATCTAGAGTAAATTTCGATATAAAAAATGGTAAAGAATAAGAGTAGTAGATAATTTGACTGATAGATAGAAATTTAAATAATATTAAATTTTGATTTTTAAAGACTGAATATCCTAAGTATTAGTAAATTTGTAATACACACATATGTACTTTACATAAATAAAATAAAATAATTTAAATAACACGAGCCTATTTACCAAATATTAATACCATTTTAATTAAAATATATACAGTTTTATTAATGTTCATTTTTTAAAAAAAATTTCCATAAAGCTTGAAAGTTTTGATATTTGAAATTTTTTATTGTAAATTTAATTTAATTTTTTGTCAATATAGAGTTCTAGAGTTTTTTATTTTAATAAATACTATTATGAGTAAATATAAGCTATAAATACATATATAATAAAGTTAATTTAGTCGTATCTTAAATTTCCATGATTATTTTCTGGCACTATCAAAAATTCATTCAGGTAATTTTTTTTTTAAACGGCGAATTTATAATTCATTAGATTTTATAATTCAAAATTAAAAATATATAAAATTTATTTATTTATTTATTTATTTATTAAATACAATCGATTATTATTGTTATCTTTATCTAAAAAATTTAATAAAAGATAATTACTCAAATAAACTAAAAGAAAATTTTATTTATAAAACTAGTTGATAATAAATTTGATAGTTAATCAAAAAAATTTTCATCACACCCTTTCTCCGAACTATTAGAGCCTGTATGTCTATATTTAATTGGACCTGTCAACTCTTAATTAATTCCATAGTCAGTATTTGATGTAGATTATTCTTCTCAGAAATTTAACTGTTACAATTAAAACTTTGAAATCGAGTATGTCAGAGCCGTTGTAGATTTCAGATTTTTTAAGTTTTAACTCATCCCCCAGAAGATTTCAACTATTTTCTTACCTATGATAGCAGCTAAAAGTTTGATAAGATTATAATATTTTTCAATTTAATCACTTTTATATATGCTTTATGATTTTTAATCTTGAAACTAGACACTGAATGCAAGTTATTAAAATCATTTTGATTGATTCAGGATATTCTATTTTTTAAAATATAAATATGGGAAATTATGATTGTAGATAGAATTTTTTTTCAGTTATTTTTTTTTTGCTTTAGTATTAATTAATTATAATTGTAAGTATTAAAAATAATATATATTTTTCTTATTTATTCATTTCAGTTTGGAATTATTATTAATTGGTTATTAATTATTAGGCGAATATATCTCTATAACAATTTAAACTAAAAATTTATTCCTTCATAGAGGATCCCCTATATGTCGTAGATAATACGTGTGACCCAATTAACCACAAAGAAATAAAAAAAATTTCTAGGGTCATAGGCGAAGTAGTTTTTTGCTCTTAATATTTTGCAAATCTGAGAAATTGTACCTACAGTGAGTTTTTTTATACAAATCTTATAACCAAAGAGAATTTTAGTTTTTTTTTTGGAAATTCTATTATTATTATTTCTCTTTCAGTTATAAAAACTATAATCCTCGATTCATTAATATATAAGGATATCTAGTGTTTTTCTATAGGTTAAACACGATATTAAAGTTGCTAAACAAAAAAAAAAGGAATAACTTTGAAAAATCTTATTTTTTATCATTATATTTTACTTTTAATTTTAATATAAATACCGAGTAGTTTGAACTCGAAAATAAAGTACCGAAAAATATGAAATAAATATATTTGCATATACGTTTATATATAATCTTATCAACAAAATAAATTAGTTTGATTAGTGTTAAAATTCACTTGACGTTTTAGGATAAAAAAAGTAAATAAACAGAAAAACAATAGTCTGCTGTAGAAATATAGTTCTAGGAGGAGAAAATCTCTGCGACATTATGACTTTATTTTTATCGTCGATCAAACCTCAATTAACTAATTGATTTTCTATAGCAAAATTTACAGGATTTTTTTTGTTATCAAATTAATTTATTTTCGAGTTTGGTGTACATAATTTCGAGTCCCATCCAATTAGAATTTTTGCTGGAATTGGATTTATATATAAATTTTGTTATTTTCGGGGTATTTTAATTTTTTGATTAGATATTTAAGATTTTTTTAAGTAATAAGTTTTAAAGATCGAAAGACATTTAGATTCGAAAAGCAATACTTCAAGTCTTTTATGGTCAAAATAATAACAAATTTAATTTAAAAACACAAATTAATTTCTTGTTTAATAATTGATCCAATCAAATCTGAAAAAAATTTTCTAACGTTAATATTAAAGCTTTTTTTAATACTAGAGGTTCCAGCTTTATATTATGTCTCTTTGATCATACATGAAATTAGCTCAATTATGTGGTATTAATGTATTTATATCATACCTATAATTTTTACCATGCCTCACACCCAATTTAATCCTTAAACTATATAATAGATCTGTAAACAAATTGTTAGATTTTTAGGTTTTATTATAAGGAGAAAAAAATGAAAGACAGAGATTCGAAAAACGAATCTCTAAGTCTTTTATACTATTAAATAAACTAAAATGATTGAATAGTTTAGATTAGCGAATTAACTAAAATTAATCCAATCAAATCTTGACACAAATCGTATTGACCCAATAAAATCCAAACTACATCTCAACTTTAATTCATCTTCTTATTGTCCCCAAAATTATCTTACCCCATATAAAGACATCATAATCCTTTCCATGAAAGAACATGCCTTTCAGTAAATTTATTTCCTACTTACTATTCTAGTCTTCTATACTTTACCCACGAAATAAAGCCTTGATCTCCTTTCATCTTGATCTAGTTAATACTCACGAATTCTTATTGGATTCAGTTTAATAGTAAATTAAATAAGGACTGATACCTTGGTACTAGATTTTTTCCACCAAGTGTATTTTTTATTTCCGTAATATGTTCTTATATAAGAAAATCTAGTGCGTTCTATCGGTCTGATTTGTATGATATTCTTTTTAATCGTCTAAAATTATTTACAGGCCTACATGTAATTTATATAGTAGATTTTTTTGTCTACTTTACCTTTATTTTCAATTAAGGATTTATGGTTTTAAAATTAAGTTTGCCTGTTTAGAATCTTTTTAGGCTTGAATATTTACTCTTTGCTGTGAGGTAAAATATAGTATGATTTCTCAAAAAAAATAATAAAAAAAAAACTAAACTAAATAATAATTTTTAAACTAAGCGTTCTTTTAAAGTTAAGCTTCTGCTTATTTTCTCACTTTTTTAGATTTTCTTATAAATATATATATTTTTATTTATATAGGAAGTTTTTAATATAAACTAAGTAAATAAGTATTTTACTAAAATTTTCGAGAGCGTTTCACCTTTGTTCTTTTCTTACCAATTTATACTTTATAAGTAAAAAAAAACCTCCTGAACTTTGTTTTCAAATATTCATCATAAGTATTTTATTTTATTTTTTATTTTACTTTTTTTCGATTAAAAAAAAGCTTCGTTTTTTCTATGAAGATTTTTCCTTTCAATAAATTTGGCAATTCTCTTTTTAAACCCAAAATAGATAAATATCATTTTAATCTTTCAATCAATTAATTGACAAATCATCTAACAATTTCTTTGTACTCGATCAATTCTCTTTCATTTTTTTATCTATCTTGGGGCTATCTTTTCATTCAAAAATAAATGTTTTTTTTTTTATTTATTTATTGCTACGCACATAAAATGGGATTATAATCGTTTTCACTCCCTTGTGGTAGATTTACACTACTACATTTATGCCATCCAAAATAGTGCGTGTCTATACTAAGCTATTTGATATAGTATAGATATTATTATTAAAACTTTAAATTTTTTTGAAATATTATATATTTTTAAAAATTAGTATCTAAATAATTGCGCTTGAAAAGATTTCTGTTTATTTTCCATATCATTTTTTTTTGGCATTATTTCGAGATATTTGTAGCTATCTACTATATTATTTTGAATTTTTAATACATTTGATAAACCATAGCTTAATGAAGTTGCATTGCGCATATTATTTTTAACTGCCATATTCAATTCTTTTCAAACTAGCTTAGTATGTCTAATGTAATTATAAGTTTATTATCAGATTCAGAAAAAAGTATACCACAATCAGCTAATAACAATCCAGGTGTTCTGCTTTATAATCCATGAAAATTAATATAAATGTTTATAATAATTTATTTTTTATATATTAAAAAGAATAAGAGGCATCTGAAATACTTTTTTCATGCCAGATTCGTACCTCAAGATTTTTTACGTTTATTCTTTTAATTTTACTGCAATATTTGCATATTCATTAAGATTTTGAAATTCTAATAACATTATAATATCTATTTTATTTATAAAAAGAATTTATAATTTCAGTTTATTACAATTTATTATATTATTTTTCGAAATAAATAGAAACTAGGTAATTATGCTAACTAGATAGCTTTATTAGCTAAAAAAAAATATCTTATAGAATGGTAGGCTGGGATACACAATCTTCGTGGAATCAGGATTCTGAATTTTTTTAGCAAGGTGTTATATTTATTGTCAATTATATTAAGTATGATTACAATTAATTTTTAAATTGTTTTGATGAGCGTGGTAACCGATGAAATCACAATATAATTATCTCGATTTTTTTATTGCCTTTTTTAGGAACTAATTCTATTAGTGAATAATTCTCAATTTCAAATTCGAAATTTGAAAAAATTATTTTTATTAATTTTTAGTAAGGTTGGAACTAATTTTTTTTTTCGTATTGAAATTACTTCAATACGTGTTGTGTTTAGTGAAAAATACACATGATTTGTTTCGTGGTGGATGATAATAGTGAAATTATATATAATATAATTTCATTTTATTACTTTGTGCTGCTCTTCATAATTTTCAAAAAAAATTTTTTAAACAATGCACATTTTAATTAAGTAAAATTTTTTGATTAGGCTTGATTTAGACAGCGAACAAAAAGTATTCGCCCAAATATCCTATTATTCTGAGTTATGCAATTTTCTAATAATTTCGCTTTATAAATAGAATGGATAAACAGGTATTTTAAATAATCATAATTTAAGCAATATTCTATATTATTAATTACATTCGATATTCATGGTGCTTGCGAAGGAATCCGCTTGGTATCTAAATCTCTTCTGAAGATCCCAAAGTTACCTAATTATTACTTTATTAATATTGTCGGCGCCCAGTGTATCCATAGGTGCTTATTTGTTTTACTTAATAAAATTAATTTATTATTCTATAATTGAATAAGTATTATGAAACTTCTTTATTAAAATAAAGCTAAATTATAATATAATAAATAAAATAACTAAATGGGTGCTTTAAGTTAAGGAATGAGGAAAAACCATAAGAAGGTGAAAAAACCTATTCTCTCTACTTGGTGCTTTTTTATATATACTTTTTTTTTCTTTTATATTTTTTTCCTTTGATTTTTCCTTTCCTTTCCTTTTATTTTATTTTATCTTTTAATTTCTGTGCGAGTGTTTCAGGAGCTATTTATATATTGCCCCTGATGTATTATAATTTATGGATTGACGATACGACGACAATGTTTATTCCATACGTTATTTGATACACGATGAAGCTTTTTTGCCTAATGTTTTTTTTCCTTATCAAACCAATCAGTTTTGAGCAAACTAATTGGCCCTATCTCTTTACATCTTTAACTTTGTCGATGATTTTAGTTCGCTATAATTTTTTATTTAAATAAGTCAAATGAACGATAATAGATGATTCTTTGGACTAATTTCTATCAAAAAAATTAATAAAAACCCCCGCATAAAACAATAAAACAAACCCAAAATAATTATTAAATTATTTAAAAACTTTACTAAAGCTAAACTAAACACTATTGTATTAGCAAAGCATTCACATATACTTAGTTTACTATTGTGTATTCATTAAATAACTATTTGTTCCACCCTGTCACAATTTTCCCTTGTGTCAGTTTATAACTCAAGAATTTTGAATTCTATTTTACCTGTTTTACTCAGTACTATTTCTCAGAGAGGAAATATATTTAGTTACTTCAGAGGTATTATCGACTCTGTGATATTTATATTACGCTTTCTTGATAGTCGATTATAATTATCAAACATATCATATCCTGACCAAAAAGCGTGAGAAATAATTACTTCTGACGGTATTTCAGTATTTGCAGCTAAAGTTGCACCAATAGCCCTTGCCTTTGGTATTTTTTTACCATCAATGACAATCAATTTTATTATTGATTTTATATTTCTAGAAATGCTAACCACTGACAGAGGCTTTGAGCTATCTCTAATGGGTCTAAAAAATTGATTAATATTTATATCGCTATCGTCCACATGATGGTAATTACATGTTACATTAGCTAATTTCTGCTTGTAAATACTAGATGCGTCTACTGGTCACATTAATAATTTTTGATGAGCTTTTATTTCACAAGGTCTTTCGATGGGCCTTCCTTACCGCTTTTCTTTAGGTGTAACAATTACAAAGAAGACAGAAGTGTATGATAGAGTAGTCCTTAAGTCGTCAATTCTGTGCACGTCGCTAGCGCGCATAAATATACAGATGGCTAATAGCCAGCAAGTCTTTTCAGTTGAATCTTTTAGGCTTAAAAGATTTGTTGGTCCTAATATTTGAAAGACGTTATTGGCAATATGTCAATTTTGAATTCAACAAACGGTTTAATTGGCATTTCCTCAATGCTTTTAAAAAACAATTTTATCATAAGTGTATCAATTTATTTACATTTTACGATAAAAATCAGACATATTACAGATTATAAAATTTAAATGTATTTATGCTCAGCTTCTTTAGTGTACAAACTTCAGCCAGATGTTTGATTAAATCTATAGTAGTTTAGTTACTTGCTTATCCTTTCAGTTATAACCAAATTATAAACCCTTGTTGGATTTCTGAATTTCGTGTATTGCGTTTAACAGATCGTTGATTCGAGACAATTATTCTAATTGCGGCTTCAGAATATCTTTGATCTTTGAGGGGACTCCGCTGAGTATCCATATCGCTGGAAATCATTTCATGTTGTCTGGTAGCGGCGATTTTCCGCTTATTGCATCCATAATTATTGTTTTTTCCGTGCAACAATATCGTCTGATTGATAATTACCTTTATCAGATCTTGATACCATATTGTAGATGTTCACACGGAAGTTATCAGTATTAGAGTTAGTTTCTCTGCGTATTTTCTGTAGCACTTGCGGAATCAGATTCCACGGTAGACAATAATATGGGTTTTTTCTATGTGTTCAGTTTTGCAATAGTGCATTGAGACATATTGTATTGTTGTCTTGGTACCGTTTGTAATAGTTTGATACCTGTGCGTTTTTCTTTCAGGAAACAAATTCTACTTCGTGGTTTCCAAATCTCAATGCTATTTAGTTGAATGTAAACCTTGAAATTCCACATTCTTTCTGCGCATTTAATATGCTTGAAGCATCTTCAGGATTGGTTTATGCTGAGATATACATCAATTGGGGTTGGGTACCTGTTCTGAGGCAGTGTAACCATATTTGTTATGAAAGATTTGATAATATTTGAGAATTACTATCTCCATGTCTTTTGATGTACGAAATATATGTGGTGTTGTATGAATATATAAAGACAGATTTTCCCACAGAGCCCGTAAGAATAGCACTTTTTATATCGTTAATAATTCCTTTTCGTTTATATGGAGAGGTTTCTGACGGAGACCACAGTACTGAGTAGGGTTTGGATTCCACAATTATCCCCCGTGCAGTGTCGCTTGCATCAGTAAAAACTTATAATTCTGGAGCTTCTAGAATAAATGAGATATAATTTAATTGACGCAGTTGATCTCTACACTAATTCAGGTTCTGTAGTGCATTTTTATTTATTGATATTTTTAGTTCCTATCTAAAGTTTTTGAAAAGTGGTTTTTTTTCAGTTTTATCAATCTTCTCAATATTATCCGACTAGTAGTAGTGCTACAGCCATTGTTTGTGCCTTTGCAATAAATGAATCTAGTCCTCTTATTGTTTTTTGCCTTTTATATCGATTTTTAGTCTTTCATCCTCTAGTACCTCACTTTGTTAGTTGAGACTTTCAGAGTCATTAACCTAGATTTGAAAAGTATTCCCAGGTGTTTAATGATCTGCTTTGGAACAGGAGAATATTTTGATTCCTTGATCAGAAATCCTAGTTCTTTGACTTTGATAAAATTATATTGGTGTTCTCCTGGCATATAAATAGTTTTTCACCAATATTATAATATCGTCCAGATAGGACGCAATTTTTATTCTCAAGACTCGTAGCTGTGTTATTACCGCGCACAATATTTTCGTAAAGACTAAGGGGCTGAGGGAAAGACCAAACGGAAGCACTTTGAACTGGAATTTTTTCCCATTCCATATAAATCTCAGGAATTTCCCAAATTTCTCTTCAATAAGAATATTTAGGAAAGCATAATGATTATCGATCGATATCATGTAATTTTTCCTCAGGATAATCTTTCATATCGATGTCGCGGATTAAATTTTGAAATTTTTTCTGTTGAACATGATCGTTTAGTTTGCGCAAATCTAGTGCTGGACGTAAATATCCTGAATTTTTCGGGATCGGTAATAAGTGGTCGTAGAAACTAGTATTTAATCTTTTTACTTTTTCTATTGTGTACTTTGATAATAGAACAGCTAATTTTTATGCTATCAAATTGCTTTCCTCTTTGGGAATCTTTCTTATGTGGAAGAAACGGGTGCATATTCAGTACTGGCATTAAGCCCCACCCTTAGTGCGCCGCAGGTACGATTTTGCAGAGTAATGAGAGGATAGAGTCGACGCGAAGTAACACAGTGATGTTTTGTCTGTATCTTTGATAATTGATTCAATGGAATTTCAAACCTTTCCAAAATAATCTTTTGAAACGTTTTTTGTTAGTCAATTTTGAACATGCTGCCGGAAAAACTGATAGGCGACTGGCAACGGGTAAAGAAATTTCCAGTTCTATTGGGCACTAATTTTTTTTTTCCTTCTTAATGGAAAATTTTGTCGTTTATTACCATTATTCGATTGACTGGATGGGGCAGTCGGGGTGGCTTGTTGATTTTGCACAGTTGTAAAGGAGATTCCACTCGCAACCTGTTTTTTCTGGCGAAAGGGACCACTTGATCTAACTGGACGTTTTTTCGCTTTTCTATTTGCCTCGAATACCGTATCAAACTCTTCACTATTAAATAGTGATCTTCTTGCTTTTCATTGAGTTTTTGAACTTTTCCTGGTAGTTCTATAATCTTGTATACCGAATCTTGTCGTGATCGGGTAATCCCGGGTAATACATCGGCAAGTAGATGCCTCATATTATAGGCAAATTTATAATCAGAGTCTTCTGAGAGATTCCCTTCTGGACTATATTGCACTTTTTTATAGATGTAATAATCTAAAGGCCTCGTGATATTGGCAAAAGTTGATTGAATATCAGACAAGGTAGTGTCAACATTCTTCACTGATGTTGAAGCTGTGTTGTTCAACGCTGGTGGTATGTAGTGTATAAATATCCTTTTTGGGCAGCTATGCAGCATGCCCTTACGTTCTTCTTCAGTTAACTGATAAGGAAAGAAGTCCTCCTCCACGAGCGAATTTGCTTCAGACAGTTCGGCAAAAAAGATAAGGTCGGCAAATTGTGCTATAGTGGCAATTTATGGCAATTCAGTTTAGGTGGTATCGTTTTCTTCTCATTTTAGTTGTTGAGCTGCTTTTTGGGTATCAGTGTTCTACATTCTAAGCAGTCTGTTTTGTTCGTCTAGGCCACAGGTTAAGATGATAAGGTTGTATTGATTCATTTAAATAGTTTAATATTAGTTTGTCGTCCTTCATTAAACTGCTATGCACCTTTGCGAAAGAAAAGATGATAAGGATATATAAATGGTACTTTACAGTATTTAACTAGAAAAAATTTAACTTTAGAAATTTTTTTAGAATTTTTTTTCTTTTATTTGTAATTTTCGGTTAGTTTATCCATTAAAGATGGTAACACTAAATATATCTTCTCTCTGAGATATAATGCTTTAAATCATTCGAATAAAAAAAGAAATGTATAAAATATCTAAAATATCTAAAATATAGAAAGTGAGTTTTTTTTTTTATTGAATGAATGAATTTATTAGTTATGATAAAAAAATAATTAAATAACTGTCAAAATTCATTAATAGCGTTGTGATTATAAGTTAATACTCTCAAATTAATCATATCTTTTAACCTTAGAGCATGATAGTTAATATAGAGCACTTTTTATAACTGGTATTAAATTTAAATGGATACACTTTCTTAAAAAAAAAATCAAAAACTATACAACAAATCATAATTTATATACACTTACATAAAAAAACTCGGTAGCTTATATTGTTATATTTCAGTATGATGTTTAAAACTTTTATTATCGAAGACTACATTTAGTATTGAATTTGAGCTGAATAGACCTTCTTTTTATTAAATTAATAAGGATATATCGACATTCAATCCAAATAGTATTTTAAAAAGCTAGATTCTTTTATTTTAAGATGCAAGAAAAAAACAAAATCTGCGTTTAGCATTCCTTATTTATAAAATATTTATAGATTTAATCAATATTCAATTATCAATAAATTCACCGTTTAAAAAAAAAAAAAAAATTAATCAATATTCAATTCTTTGACTTCTATCTGAACTTTTTCAGTTTTCTCAGTTTCTTTTTTTTATAGCCTTTATTTTAATCTTTCCTATTCTTCAGATTTCCCACAAAAACATAAGCTTAATTCAGGAATATGGTCCAATCAAATCAATGATAATCTATAGAAAAAAAACGATGACTTTTTTTTAGTCAATAATATCGCTTCATAATTAATTTATAAATTTATTGGCATAGTTTAATTAAAAAAACAACCCACTAAATAACCATTGCAACTAAGTGCTCTCTTCGTTAAGAATCCACCATATTTTTATTGGGTTGAAATTTTAGGATAGTATTATCCAATAAGGTGGCAATACTTAATATTTCTTCTCTCCTCGTGTAATGCAAATTAATATTCAGTCTAAAGAGCTCAATTAATTATTTCATAATGGTAAAATCTAAGCTTCTGTTATTGGAAAGAAAAAATCGTTATTTTTAGTACAAAGACAATAAAAAGATGCTTTGCTGATTTGATTTTTATACTTTTCCCAGGGTTAATAACTAATGGCTTGTTAGTAAACCCGAGAAATTATCTCAAACTGCAACAATTATTATAGCAAATTCTGATTATTGTGATACCAAAAGCTGAAAAGAAATCCATCCCAAAAACCAACTGCCTAGAAAAGCCTTCAATTGCCGCGCTTTTGATTCATTAGACGAATTTTCCGCTTCATACACAAAATCAGACTACCTTTATTTGTTTACTTTTACCACTTGGAATAAATGCCTCTATTTATACTTATACCATGTTTACGTATCTAATTTTCCAGTTTTATTACTAAACTCACCCTTTGCTTATTCATCATCATATTGATTCCTAGTTTATAAAGCTGGCTTTAATCAATTCTTTGCCTATTATATATTCTGATAATACACGTCATCTAGTTATGGATAAAGTAGCATCTCTTTCAAAATGGATCCTTCAAACTATCCCGCCTCAATGGTTTACCACAAAAAGTTTATATAAAATATTCGTAGCTTATGGCACATTAAAAGTAAAGTTCATCTCACCTCCTATTTCTCAAAATCTTATCGATATAAATATAATATAAAAAAAAATTTTTTTTTTCTCAATTTTAGATCATTTACGCAGCATTTTTCGATCCTATAAGAAAAGTACCAGGACCATTGACTTCGCGATTCACTTCATTTTTCACAAGAATTCATTTAATTAAAGGCGAATCTACACACTATTTTATCAAGCTCCATAAGATTTATGGTCCTCTTGTCCGTATTGCCCCTGGTTTTATAATCGTCTCGTCCACAAAAGAATCTAAAAAAATATTAGCATCTTATAAATACAGAAAATCTTCAATTTATGATGGATTCGCCAATGTCCAGCAAAGCATATTTTCAACCAGAGACGAAAATTTCAACAGAATGAGAGTTAATGTCTTTCAAATTTATACTCATTTTCATTTCGCTGCTACCTCTTTATCAAGTTTAAAAGTAGTATATTTGTTTCGCTCATTCAATCATTAGAGACGCCAAGTTGGTCCCGCATTCAGCCAGACAGGTTTGGACACTGTTGATTCCTTGATTACTGAAATTTGTGTTGACAGATTTGAAAAAAAGCTAAGGGAAATCATCCAGGAAGGAAACGGCGCGGCCCAATTTAATTTCTTCAAGTACTTCCAAAATGTTACAGCAGATGTTATAGGAGAGCTTGCTTTCGGAAAAAGCTTTGACGCTGTACAGAATGATGGCCATCCTATAACTGACTGGGTTAACGCTTCAATGCGAAACTCTGCTATAGTACAAATTTATTCATTAACTCTTTATTAACCATTTACACTTTACTCTTAGCCTAATATACATAAATATTTATTTTTTAAATTAGGTCAAATTTGTGCCCTTTTTATCTTATCTACAAGATTACATACCCGGATTTAAATCTAATGAAAAAAAACTAGAGAATTTCTGCCTTGAATCAATTGAACAAAGAAGAAATCTTATAAAAAATAAAAGCTACAACGAAAAGAGAATCGATATTTTGCAGATGTATTTGACCTCTATCAACACCTCCAACAACCAACCTCTATCAGATAGCGAAATTGTCGCCGAGATGGTTACAATGGTAATCGCAGGAGTTGATACAACAAGCATCACGATGACATGGCTTTTAATCTTCTACTTGCTTTATCCAGAAGTATACAATAAAGTTCGTGAAGAGATCAGGTCAAACTTCCCCGATAAAAACGCAAAAATTACTCTTCATAACTCTCGAGAGAAACTTCCATATTTTATTGCCACTGTATACGAGACTTTAAGATTAAGAGGATCTGTTGGAGGCCTTCTTTTTAGAGAAACATCCAAGGATGGACTGGATATTTGTGGATACAATATCCCTAGTGATAATGAAGTTGGTATATTTATATCCGGTTGTCATTATGATCCTGAGCTTTGGGAAAACCCTGATTCATTTAACCCTGAAAGATTTTTGGGTCCCGAGGGAGAGCACCTCAAGAAGGAAATAATAGAATTCTCCACTGGTGTAAGAATATGCCCAGGAAAAAAGTAAGTACAAGTTTTCATTTTTCATTCTCTACTGCATAAATTTTTATTGTTGATTTACTATTTATAAAATAAACGACAACTTAAATCGCTTTTATTATTTTTAATCCATATTATAACTAATATTCGATTTCTAAGCCTTGCATGGATGCAAATGTCGGAAATCATTGCAAACATGTTGAAGAATTTTGATTTGGAACTACCAAGCGACTCAATGTATGGACCAAATATCCTTGACGCAGGCAGACACAATGAGCCTTTGTTACCTAAGGACGTTACTTTCTCAACCAGACCTCCAGCACACCCTGACCGTGACTGCAATGTCATTGTAAAAGAAAGGATATATTAAAGTCCAGATTTCTTTTACTGTATAAATATTTTAGGCAGTTTAAAAGCATACATAATATCTATATTAATATTTACTATCCTACTAATTTTTTCTAACTATCACTAGTTTAATTATTTTAATTTTTTATATCACTCATTGGATAGGTACTTTAATTTAATTATTTTTCAAAGTGCTCTTTTTTTTTCTCTTGCGGTGTATTAATAAATCCACTTAATTCGCATCAATTTTATCTCTTCAACATTAAAAATAAAATATATGTATATGAATTATCTAATCTATTGATGATTACTTTTTTTACAATTATACTATTATTAACCTTTTATATCAATAATGGCAAATTTTAGTTATAATCATAAACTTTTTTTTGGAACTAGCCAATAAAAACGTTTAAATATTTTAAGAGTATTAAGAGTAGTCAAAGTCCTAACTAAATAGAATTGACTATAACCATCGAACGCGTAGTCTATCGACTTTAACTTATTAATACAACTTTGTTGACCTTGCCAAGAGCTACATTTTGGTACAAGTTTGGCCTCCGTAGACAAAGTTTAACTATTGCAATTTAATTGTAAGTGCCCAAGTTTGGTTCACGGTTTTAATTAGCCAAATCGAAAAAAAAAAAAGTACGCAAATCGCCGATTTTAACGAATTTGATTATTTCGACTAATATGCGACATAAAAAAAATGCCTACACAAAAAAAACTAAAAAAATAAATAAAAGCACAAAAAAAACACCAATTTAATTAACTATGGCCATTAGAAAGCCCGTAAAACGTGCTAGAACCTTATTTAGCGACGTTGTGAAGGGGAATGACCCTCATTGCCTCACAAAAGAGGTACAAAACAGAAACACTGCTGATTATACTGGGGTTAATAACCAGCATAGGGTAAGCAACAACCTCAGATCACAATTAAACATTAAAAAAATGCAAAAAAGCTCAGATAAAAAAACCGTCGCAGGAAGAAAAGGAAATCTGACTGATATGAGTATGTATAATCAGGTTTCCATCAAGCATATGCTTTCTGAAGGTGAAATGACCTGCTTTAAGAAGTTCTGCACTGGAGGCTCCGACATGAAAGTCGGCTGCTCATGGGCCCAATTCAAAG
>LSSN01006091.1:0-10305 GCA_001970855.1 Smittium culicis | reverse complement strand
ATGGAGCTGCTAGAGCGGCGGAGGGGGGTCGGTTGAAAAATTGTTTTTTTAATATTTTTTGAACTTATTAAATAGTTTTTTATTAGTTTTTAGTATACTTTTAATTTATGTTTAATAAACTCTGAGACACTAAATATAATTACTATTTTCTAGTTTTAATAAATCAATTTTAATTTATTCAGTTTAAATAATTTTTACAGTATAATTTTTTTTACGACTTATCGTAAAATTTTCTATTAAAATTATTTAAAGTTGTTAACTTGTATATATATTATCTACTATTAATAATATGAATTATCTTTCACTGTTTTTATTGATGTTATTTTTTTACTTGGTAATGTATATGCTGTATAATTATAATTATGGTGAGATATATGATATATTTTTAATACAAAATTACCAGAATTTTAAACGTTAATTTAAATAATTTAATCAGAGATAATGAGAAATTCTATACTTAATCTACAATTTGGCAAATAACAAATATTTTAGTGATTTGAATTATTTGATTTTTTTTTGAATTAATAACTTAGATATCTTCATAATTTTTTAATATTTGAATTCTGTATTTATTATGTTTGAAAATCACAATTTTAAAAGGATGTAAATATATCCATAATTTTAATAAAAATAATTATCTAAATTTTATCGTTGTTAAAAAGTAATTTATAACGTTTTTTAGTGAATTTATCTTTCTACCCAGATTATTCTCTACATAATTTTCTAAGAAAATTAGAAACTGTAAAATCATAAAAAATATAGGTACTATTTCCATGAAATTTTTATTAGTTTCGCTCCTAAAAAAGTATCACTAATACAAAAAATTATCATAATATTATCTGCGTAAATTCAAAAAAATTAGTTATATTCCAAATAAAATAAAATAAAATAAAATGAAATAAAGCTATAGTTTTTAGTATTTATTTACATAAATTAGAATTTCATAGAATCTGCTTTTAAAATTAAAAAAATACTTATCCTTAGAAAAGTTTAAATATATTTAGATATTCAGTTTGAATATTAATAATTATTATAAAAAAATCGCTATTTTGCTAGTGGTATATTGGTCTGTAACATTTTAGCTCCTTGTAAAAACAAATTAAAATTAATAAAGCAAAAAAAAAAGCAATGAAATTATTCAATTTGACATGTGATAAACAAAATTCAAATATAAAAAAAAAACCTAAAACATTAAAATATTAAAAATTCAAAAAATAAATACAATTTATTTATTGTATTTATAATAGCTGTGTATTTATTTTAATTATTAATTTTATAGGGTTTTAATTAAATGGCCAAAACCAAATTGTGAGAACAATCACTTTTTCACATCCACATAATATAAGTATTATCATTCGCCCTAAATAAATCTATCAATAATGCGTAATTAATCAGAGTATATTTTTTTTATAACCAAATCTTCGATCAATAATAACGAGTAACTCGAGAATGAACAATACTCAGCCCCTGAAAAAAACCCAACACAAATAAATGCATGTATTTATTATATTAATTGAAAAGTAAATATTAATAAGAGAAGACAAAGAGAAAAAGATTTTTAACCTTCATGAGGTTTTTTCCTTTGGTTTTTAGCATATATTCGAATATATTATTTATTTATTTTAAATCACACCTAGTCTTATAGTTAGCCTTATAAAATAGGATTATATTCTATATTAAGAGTAGCCAATAAATATAAAATTTTTAATCGCTATTATTAAGTATAATTAAATCAATATAAATGAATAATTACACTATCGAAAATAATAAATTTTATAATAGGTGGTATTTCATAATTCAGGTTATTTTGTGAGAGGAGTAAAGATCGATAGAAGTGTCGAAAATACAATAAATTCGACAAAAAATTGTGATATGATATACCATTAGATATATTATTTGCAGAAATTCTACAATCGTCCTTATAGCCATAAATTTTTGCACCAATTTTATTTGAGAGAGTTATTAAAAGCGATAAGATATGGATATTCCTATAAATAATATCAACCGTAAGCTCAGCTTATCTTTTTCTACTGTGTATCATTATTATTGTTATCATAATTAGATGGAATTTAGATTATTTCAATAGATTTGACTCTAACTACCACTACTTTATAAATCTTATAATTTTCCTACTCGACAGAACAGTTTATTTTCGCAGCTCCTTGATTCGCAAGCAAGATCAATAGAGTTGATATTATTATTCTATTTTGGAGCTTTTGTTATCAGAACCAAATTATCACTCTTCTTATGAAATATATAATAATCTATTCCGTGGATATTGCTCGCCATTGCGAATCCACCAAATTTTAATAGCCGGTAAAATATTTGATATTAATTTACTTTTGTCAAGAAAATATTTTGAAACCCATCCTCATATTTTTAGTATTAATTTAGATTTGTCATTTGTAGAGTATATAAACGTTTAAATTTAAATTTAATTTATAGCTTTTAAAATAAATTATAGCTTGCTTTTTTTTTGTCTCAGAAAGTTATTAAATATAATTTAAAACTATTAAAAACTAATAAAAACTATTAAAAAGTATCAACAAATTTTTAACTTGTTTAATAACTTATATTATCTGAATAAGATGCTTTATTAATTATTTATGAATAATATTTTATAAGCGATAATGTATTTATACCATTTACAGATTTTATAATAGTAATATTATCGTAATTTTATCGCCAGATAATGAACTGAACACATTTTTGCTTTTGACATTGCGCAAATTTTTTTTTTTTTGAATCAAAGGGCCTTGAGAGTCGTCTAATGACAATTATTTTGATAAAATAAATTCGATGACAGTATCAAACATGAATTGAGCTGAGATAATATAATAATGATCCTCTCACTGTTATTTACTAAGTGTTGTTGTTTGAATACTGAAATTTTAAGCATATTGATTGGATATTATAGAAATTGTTTGGATTTTCATTGGTTGTGCTATTGTCATTTATTCTAGGTCCAATAAAAAAGTTTTCGCTTCAAAATGAGATATTATTAAAGTTAGTTAACCTTCACCACCAAAAATTCTGAACATAAATACTTTCTCTTAGCATATATTTTAGCCTTATATCAATTGTTAATTTAAACATCTATTATTAATCAACAAACACATAAAAAAAATCTGAACCTTGTGAGAAATTGTTGATAATTATAGAGATAATTAAGATCACACAAAAAGTGGTTTCTATTTGAGCTTTCTGGGGGTAATAGCGCATTTAATGGTGTTAAGACTAGAATTTAAAATTGGTTTTTTATTTAATATGAATATGAATTATATAAAAGAGAAGAAATAATGACTAATGCGAAGCTAAGGAGTAAATAATAAAAAAATTATACGACTTGCTTTTCCATGGGATGGGAAAGTAGTCATTTAAGTATCTTTATAGATATATTAGCTGTCTTTAGTGTACTTTTAAAGCGTTTTTTGTTTATTGTTTATTGTTCAGGATTTGCTAAGGTCATTGTTGGGTACAATGGTCGTTGTAACGCCTGGGATAGTTATAAAAAATGAGGCTGTAAGAATGGATTCTTACAAATGGTTTTTAAATGTACAAAAATAATTCAATTAAGTTGTGTATTAGTTTCTAGAAAATTTCCAAGTAATACAGTCATACTTCTTGATGCATAAAAGTGTTCTGGTGTTTTCTTAATAAATTAAACAAACTTCAAAACTACAGCACTAGAACTTAAAGTGCGATAAGTAGCTACAAATATATTTTCTAAGATGTGCAGATATCACTCTGATTTATTTCAATTGAATATTTAGCATTGTACCCCCCAAAAAAATCCAATTCCATGGCACTGAGATCTAAAATAATTTAAATTTCGAAAAATTTTAGGAATGATCAGGATCGTACCTTAATCTTAACAGATCTATATACCATTAGGAGCACTGATTACTGGATTAGAAAAGTTCTTTCTGAAAATAATTTCTTGTATATAAAAAAATATAATTTTAATACCCCAATAAACGTCGAAACATCTAAAAAAATAGGAAAGAGGGCTATATTTAAAGATCATATCTACCGTATAAAATAATATAGGGAAGGATTTGATGTTGTCACCATCATTATAAATTTTATTTTCTTTTTGCGAAGATCTCTAATCCGGTAAGAAGATGTTTTGATTCTAGTTTACCATGATTTGACTTTCAAGGCTAAATGTTTGACCTAGTTAATCCAAATTAGTGATATTTAGATTTGACCGTATCATATTGGCATTTTTTAATGCTAATAGGTCGCCAAATTGCATAAATTTGTATTCATAATTCATGACCCCACATTAGCATTAGTATGCACGACTTATTGAAGTCCGATTCATATGATGATAGCCCTAATGGATTCAAACTGAGAACATAAATTCAGTAATTTCATAGAAATACTAAATAACTCGACCAAAAAATTTTTATTAGGATACTTAGGAAATTATTTTCCAAATAGATTAAACAATATATCTTTACTTTGTTCAAATATTCATTTTGATGCAAAATAACCAAATCTTATATTTTTCTGAATCAAGCTTATTTATAGATTCAGGTTTCGAGAGTCGAAAAAAGTTCTCAGATTTTCTTCAGAATTGTAACCAACTCCTATATAAACCTCTGAGAAATAATTTAAACATATTTTATGACTAAATTAGACAATGATTTGAATTTTTTATATTGTGGTTACTTTTGGCATCGATCGTGTCATACTAGTCTTGCTTTTGTAATCGTATGTCATTAAGGGGGATTGGGTCTAGAAAGAAGTTTTGAAACCTTTATTGATTATTTTCAATATCAAAATTTTGCATTCCAATTTACCCCATTGTAAATCGAAGCAATTATTGAAACCCAATAGTGGGATCCCCCCCCCCCCGACGCCGATTCATTTCATAGGATTTATAGAATTTTTTGTGTTTAATTTTCATCGCACTGCAATTTCTCAATAAAGTTTTGAGACGCTTAAGTATATGATACTGGTATTTTAATTTTTGCAGCATAATCTATTAATCGAAGAATTGTACATATTTCTTAATGTAATTTCTATTTTTTTTTTAGCCAAGGTAATCAAGTATAATATGCTAGGGTAATTCAGTGATTTGTAATTTAACGGGTTAAATTTTGGCTCATTTTAGCTCGGACAAATTGACCGACTTATCATATAAAATCTTCTCTCAATTACGTCTGTGAAATATCATAGAATAATATGCGCATTGAAATATAAATTGAAGTAATACTTCATTTTTTGGCAAATATTGATACTATTTTAATATTTGATGAACGTAATAATTAACAAGCCTGAATGACTGTGAATATATATAATTTATATTGATCAAACTGCTTGAATGATTATTGAAAAAATAAGTAGTGTAATTAAATTTTGAAACAATTAATTCATGAATCACGTTTACGAACAAGATTATGGTACATCACGAATATCTTTGACTGGAATATTAGATTAGTGAAAATAACTTTCAAGCGACAAGCGAGCTATAATCGGATGTGGACATGCTATAAGTTCGCAAATCGCGATTATAGTAGAAAAACCATCTTAAATATTTGGATTGAATGATTTTGTTATGGGGTATGCTTAAAAGTCTATTGAATTTTTCATTGAACTTGAGCAAGAATGTGATAGATTTTTCATTCATTTTAATGAGGAACATGTAATTTATAAATAAATAATTATTCAAAATCATGATTTTTTTTCCAACTGAGTGCATTTCCAAAAGAAAAATATGACATTAGAGCAAAGTGAAAGTAATTTCAACTTTTGTAAAAAAAAAATTCAAGATTATATTAAGCTTTGTTTTAATCATTTTGATAATGTATTATTGATGATATCACTTTGTGTGAATCTATTACAATTTTTTATGCTAAAATAATATTAATAATTTTTCTCAAATATAGCCAAAATTAGCTTTAATAGATGATTTTCTTTCTTAATTATTATTATATACCTATTTAATGCTTTAAAGTTGTATAATTAATGATTGTTGGTTAAAATCCCAATAAACTTGTGTTTTATTAAGCTTTTATTGATAAAACCATATTTAAGGTATAATATTTTTGATCTGCTAAATATGTGCAATAAAATTCAATTTAATAGTTAAATTCTGAAACATATTCACAATTTTTTTTTGTATAAAATACCAGAAAATTATAAATAAATCAAGTAATAGGTTTTTTTATAGATAATTAAACGATAAAGGGTTAATAACAGAAAAATTCTACAAATTTCAAAAAAAACAGAAAAAAAATAACAGTATAAACTATTCAAATTATTCGAAAATATAAAACTCGATTTAAAATGCTGTGAAAGAATAAGATCTAAATAAGCGTGAAATTTTCCCATTTATCAAATAAAAATATCTATTCTTTTCATTTTTCAATGCTATTTGTAGCCAAAGATTAATAATATAAAAGTTCGAGGCATCATAAATTTTTTAATTCATTAGATAACGATTAAAACTATATTATACGTAGCATGAGAGTAACATTGTGTTAGGATGATTGTATATTTTAACATAAAAATTTGAGAAATACGCTATATAAATTTTTATTGAGTTAGAATAATAGTAAAATTCGTTAGGTAATTATAGTATCAATTGATAGAGAGTTATATATATTATCTAGTCTTGAAACAAAAAAAAGGAGGTTTTATATATTATTGAAAATTTAGAGTGTATTTCATACCAGATTTTTGAATTAACTCCCAATTGATTACTTATATTCACTGAATTTATATCTTGTATTTATTATTTCTATCTAAAATATAATTCAAAAATTTAACTTTTCATAGCTACTAAAAATTAGGATTTTCTAGATAGAATTTATAATTCCCAGGAATAATTTACACTATCTATATATTCCGAAAAATATTATCGATTTTCTATTAAATATATAATCTAATTACATCTAATTCTGGAAAAAAAATTAAAAAAAAATCAAATTATTATATTAATCATTTATATTTAACCAATTTACTTATTATAGATTATATTCTAAAAATATTAAAACTTTATAACTTTTTATTTTGTCTGAGAGTATATTAAACATAATTTAAAAGTATACTAAAAACTATTAAAAAATATTTAAAAAGTTAAAAAAAATTAAAAAAATAATTTTTCAACCGACCCCCCTCCGCCGTTCTAGCAGCTCCATACCCACTGGGCATTGGTTCAAGGGGACTGGTGAATCACTTATACTTTGCAGCATAAGTGTTCTGGGCACGCTGATGCCGTTCAAAAATTTGGTTGTTTCCAGCTCAAAATTTTGATCGACGGTGCCAGCTCGAAGCTGGCTCAAAGATTGTTTAGACTCCCCCAAGGAGTTTTCCAACTAGCCCCAACCGGGCTTCGTTGAAATTCGAAAGTAAATTATTTTCGTCAGAACTGATCGGCATCGGTATGAACCGGCCGATCGTCGATGATCGGTGATTTCGCCACCGGCTGCAGCTCAGAAGTATGTGGTCGACCGTCTCAGGCACACACAAGTTGCAGCAGGGGCAAAAATTTTTGAATTTTTGGTCGACGATTTTCATGTTCGACAGGCGCTGGGCAGTCCGGAATGTGCCCATACGCATTTTTCCAATGTCCTGAAGGCCCAGCTTCAGGTCCGGATACATTGCTTGAAGGTCAACCCAGTTGCCTTTTTTTTCGATTTTCCTGTCCACCGTCCATCGGAGGATGACAGACCGGTTATTTCGTCGTTTCCGGTCTACTATCGTGATTATAGTCTGATCGTTTGAATCATAAGTGCAAAATTTTTTGATCCACCGGGCGCTCCCGGTCACCCAGGTGGCCATCCGGGCCTTCATCGGTGCCTTGATGAGGTCGACGATCCATGTTTTTGATGTTGGCCACTTATGATATGCACGCTGACGGGCTGTGCTGGTGCGCATGAACACTGAGCTTATACCCAGTTCGTCCCTAATGCGCTCCATGGCCGCTGATTTCCCGACGTTGGCAACCATTCGGATTGCCTTGTCGATTTCTGACTGTATGGGCTTGCACCTGGCTTCGCTCATGCCGAATGTTTCCCCACCGTAACATCCAATCGGCATCAGCACCGAATTGATGAACTTTATTTTTAGTGCTGCGAGCACATCAGACCGTCTAAGAAAGCTGTAGGCAGCGTATACAGCCTTCCTGACTTTGTTCTTGTTGTTTTTGATCGTCCCAGATACGTCCCAATTGCTATTCATAATATAGCCCAAGTAGGTGTACTGGTCGGTGGAGTTGACTTTTTGACCCTGCAGGGCCATATCAGTAGTCAACTCACCGCATATAGTCATTATCCCGCACTTGGAGGCATTCACAGCCATTTCCCAAGTGTCTGACCATTCAGTAATGGTGTTCAGTGCATCTTGTAGATCGGCTGATGATTCGGCCAATAGCACGGCATCATCAGCAAACAGTAGTCCAGGTATGCATGAGGTGAGCCCAGGCACCCGCACACCGCGTATGTTCCTAAATATATCGTTGATGTAAAAATCGAAGAGTATCGGCGAGGCTGGGCACCCTTGCCGCACTCCACAGAGGTATTCAGTGGGGTTGGAAACTTCATTTCCAACTCTAACTGCGATTTTCGGGGCATCATACATGCCCTTGATCATATTGAGGATTTTGCCCCCAATGCCCACTGATCGCAGTTTATGCAGTAGGGCCATGTGGGGGACCCGGTCGTAGGCCTTGCTATAGTCGATATAGCACAGCCATGTTTCCTTGTTTTGAATTTTACGCCGACGTACTATTTCGTATAGAGTGGTCGCTTGGCCAGCACACTCCTCGAAATTCCGAAATCCAGCTTGCTCTTTTACCAATATATTGTATTTCGCATCGATTTTGCTAAGTTTGGTGGCCAAAATTTTGGCCACCAGTTTCGCCAGTGTTGGGATCAGTGATATCCCTCGGTAGTTATCGGGGTCCTTCAGGTCACCTTTTTTAGGTACCGGTACCACCACTGATGTTTCTAGGCACTGGGGTATATTCCCAGTGTCATACATTATATTGATGATTTTATTTATTAATTTAGCTAGTGAAGATGTAGGTGATGGCTCGGTCATAACCAATTTCCATACCTCAGATGGTACACCGTCAGCTCCCGGAGCTTTGCTATTAGGTGTATCTGCAAGTGCTTGGGTGATATCGGACCATAATATACTGTTATCACACTCTGGGTAATAGTCAGCTTCCGTATTAATAAGATTTTCCCACTTATTGGAACTTCGGCTGTTTCCAGTTGCGTCTTTGGCAAGTTCGCAAAGGTGGTTTGTCCAAATTTTTATTTTTTCGTGTTTTTCAGTAATTAAATTTTTAAATTTATCGTACGCTGGGCCATCGGCGATGCTTTGGAACGATTTCCCAGTGTAAGATTTGATATAACGCCAATAGGATTTCGAATCGTTGTTCAGAATCTGATCGGCGATTTTTTTTATACTTTTGGCGCGCTGGGATTTTCTATCGGCCTTATTTGATCGATTTGCATTTGATATAATCGCTGATTGATCAATTACTCCTTGTTAATTTTCGAAATTTTTTTTTTGCCGCTTTTTTATTTTTATGATGATGTTCTTTGATAGCACATTTTTTATGGTTACGCCAGGCGCATCCAGCGCACCGAGCCGAGCAGATTGATCCCAAACAGTGTCGATTAGTATAGCGCAAAGCTCGTTTAGGCCCATTTCTGTTTCGGCTAGCACTGTAAATCGGTTATGGCTGACAAAAATATTTTCAGCCAATAGTAATTTTTTCGCGTTAATTTTTGATTTTTTCGCCGGTACCTCGAGAGCGTCCAATGTCCACTGCGCTGCGATCGGCATGTGGTCGGAGAGGTCTAAAAATCGGTTCGCTGTGCACCAGTTTGGGCGGCTGTTGAGCCCAGCATAGTATATGTGGTCGATCATTCGGCCCACAGTACTCTTATTGTACCTCGACCCGGTCGAGTTGGTCACTTTTGCATGTTGGAACCCAGTTCCAAGCTTCAGAGTAAACTTTTTTGAGGCCGGGGTGTCCATATTATAGTCCCCCAGCATTATATACTTTTTAAATTTTTTATTAAAATTTTTATAGTTGTCCAAAAGCTCGGAAATCGCTCGCTTTTTGCGAATTCCAGCGTTTGGGAAGTGCACATTTGTGACCAAAAGTGTGAATTTATCACCATTTTTGGTGCGCCCGGAGACTATCCCAGATAGCCAAGTAGGCGCTGCTTTAAATTCGCTAATTTCTAGTCCAATATTATTTTTTATTGCTAATAGTAGACCGGTACCGCCCCTGGCGTGGTCGGCTTTGGCCTCTATACAGGTGTATCCTGGTAT
>LSSN01006090.1:0-46631 GCA_001970855.1 Smittium culicis | reverse complement strand
ATAGAGGAAAGACGATAAAGGATTTTATCAATAACATTGAAGTAATTTCCAAATAAAATTATGAAGGACTCATATGTATTGATTTAGTCTATTTGAAATCAAAGGAAACTACAGAGAAATACGATATTTTGTTCAAAGCTCAAGTGGTGTGGGGGGGGGGGGGCAGCTTCCGAAACTAATAACAGGGGAAATTTTGAGATATCAGTGCTGACCAAAGATTTTAAGAGCTGGATGTTTAAAAAACTACAAGGATTAACACATAAGAACCTCAGTAGCTACCTTTGATATATTTTCGGGATATTAGAACATTCTTCTAAAGATTTCCATAAATTTCTTCTGTATGAAAATAAAAATCTGTCAAATCAAGAGCCATATGGACTGTTTAATAAAATTTTATTAGCTATCCACTACAAAGAGTTAGAAAACTCTGAATATACCTTATTATCAATAAAAAATTCATCCAAAAGAATTAGGGTCGATGAAATTAATAACAGTCCATTAAAATCTGTTGATCATAGAGAATCTCGACTGGATAAACCCAGAAAGAGGGCAAAGAAAAAATCATAGCCAAAAGCTAGAATATCAGAATGTTTAAGTCATATTTTAATTCATAAACCCAAATATCTGTTTGATAATTATTGGGTATAAAACCGAGCCTCCTGAACAAAATCTTATAATAATTAATATAGAGAAACTCCATTGAAAGCAAACACATTTTCTACGTAGAAATCGATAAGACTGAAATTTAATATGATAAAACTTTTACCCCCTCCTATATCACAATAAGCTATTAAAATCTGGACTTTCGAATCCCTATAGATACAGAGTCCTCATATCCGTTAGTGAACAAAGAAATTAAAATTAAACTCGGGATATCTTTAAAGAAAATAAGAAAGCATATTTTTATACAACCAGTCTCAGGAAAAATAATAAACTCGTAGAAAAAGTGTAGAATAACAACTGTACTGGAAAATGAGGAACACGCAGAAGTGGATTTCATGAAAATGTAAAACCGTGGAATTTCTGTTATTTTGGTATGAACGGGCGCAAATCACTCAGTATTCGACTATATTATGACAAAAATTTATTATCATACAAATTCAAGGAAGATAGAGAATCCGTAAAGCTACAATCCAAGTAAAATATATACGAGGAATTAATGAACTGGGAAAGCGAGTAGCCTGACCCCATAACAACAAATTATGAAAGTGATGATTCACACGATGAGATTTTACCCTTTTTTTACGTGTCAATCGAATGAGAGATAAGTTAATAAGGATTTACGGATGTCTCAGTGCTATCAGAGACTAAAGATAGAGGAAATAAAGTCCTAAAAGAAGGAAAGGACCTAGTGGAAAAATAAAATCAAAATTTTTGAATATCTGAATTTGAACGGACAGAGAGTAAAGATTCAGTATACGAAACATCTATACCAGAAGGAACAAAGCCACCTTCATGCTATATGGGATGCTAATCTTTGAAGAAAAAAAATTACGGAATCAGAGCTACATGAGATTCTTAGAAGCGTGATAATAAGGGAATCTGATTCTATCTTTTTTATCCTGTACAGTTATACCCGAATAAAATAGCTAAATATAGCTTCTCATTAGGATATAGAAGGCTGAAACAATTAGTGAAGCAAAATAAATATCCCCTTCAGTGGATAGATGAAAGCATAGGCTCCTTGTCTGGAAAATAGATGAACTTCTTACATTGTACAGCAGAGTATTGGAAATCTACAATCAGCAACAAAACGAAGAATTAAACAGTATTACTTGCACCACTCGGCATTTATGAGTGCGATGTTATGTATTTCGGGCTATCCAATGCACCAGCGCATTTCTCAAAATTAATGAATAACTTTCTCTGAAAAAATACCTAAAACTATCTCACGGTGTATTTTGACGAAGTAACTATATTCTCGAAGACGCTGATTAAACATATTTCTCATATTGAAAATTTTTTTGGTGAAAATTAAGGAGGGCGTGACAGAGCTAAATTATATAAAATGTGGCTTCTTAAAGTATGAATTTAGTTATCCTGGGACATTTTGAAGCCCCAGAAATGATATGCCCTGATCCCAGAAAAATATCTGATTTTTTAAAAGTTAAACATCCAATAAATGTAATGGAAGTTCGGTCGTTTTTCGGTCTCACTTCATATTTCCACCTGTTCATTCACGATTTTGTGTCCAAAATTGAGCCAATACAAGTCCTAGTTATTAAAAATGTGATATTTTACTGGAATGAAAATTGTACATAATAAATTGAAAAGATTAAGAAGATTCTCACAGATGACTTATTTTCTTCTCAGACTGACTGTAATAAACCCACCATCCTGTCTGTGGATATATCTTAATTTGTGATTTGCGCAGTCCTAGAACAGGAAACTAAACAGGGTTTCGCTAGGCCTATATCTTATTACTCAAAGAATTTAAAAATTTCGAAAAGTAATTATGCAGCGCTTGAAAGGTTAAGGGTTAACATTTATTCTCATCAATAAAGCGCTTTAAGCGCTAATTATGGGTTCAAAAAAGCATAATTATATCTAGAAATTCTGCAATCGCAAGTATATCTAACCAATCAGATCCATCATAAAAATTTATCCGATGGATTTCTACTTTATGAGAGTATTGTATGAAAATAACCACAGATCAGGTAAACTCAACGGGGCTGCTGATTTTCTTTCTCGACCGGTACTAAATGCCGAAAAAATTATCGATAGTAGAGAAAAAATTTCAATGTGACATTTATATTTCTCGATGGAGAGCCCTCAAATACCAAAAATAAAGTAATTTTATAGGAAAATAATTTTGTTTTGGAATATTTTATACTAATTTAAAAGAGTAGGAAAATCATATTTAAAGTCTTATTACAAACAAGAGTTTAATTCTATACTCATTAATGTACATAAAATCTTCAGAATTATTCATTTGGAGCAACATAAGGAGCAGTGAAAGAAAAATTGTCGCGCCCAAAAATTTACCAGGAAATTAAGAGCTATCTAATCTATTGTCAAAAATCCCAAAAATATCATCTAAATAAGCCTAAATAAAAATTCAAAGGAAAATATGAAGTTAGTGGAATATTTACAGAATTTCAAATGTAATTCTTAGGTCTAATATCAAAGAGCAAAAAAGGTAACCGGAATATATTAGTCGCGCCAGAAGCTTTGAAAATTTAACTAGCGGCCTATATAACCTAAGACATGATTTCAGAAACAGCAGCTGAATATTTACTCAGCTTGATAGAAATATCCGGAATTCCGAGCTTATTGAATACAGATAGATGAAGTTGCTTTAAAGCGAAAAATTTTCCAAAATTTGTTCAAAAAATTGGAATCTTTTTCCATATCAACATTGCTCACCAAATTTAATTGCTTGTAAAAGTTGAAAAAATTATCAAGATCATTAGATATCCATTAGCTTGCGGCTGTGACGGAAGTTAAATTAGAGGGAGAGAGCACTTTCATGAATTATAAGCAGAATTAGATTCAGAAAATTGAATAATTTATATTCCCAATATGAACTGATGTTTTGATTTTTGCGAAAAATGAGCTTTAAGTTCAATAATTAGTTTACAAGAAAGAGTATTAGAATCATTAAAATTAATAAATGATCGAATAAAACTAATCAGATCAACTGAAAGTTCCACCATGAAATCAAGCTTCAGTATAGAAGAAATGGTAATTTTCTTGCACTACAGCATTCGAAAAAAATCAAATGCGGGATATGATTTCGCCTCGAAATCCATGACATTATTGATCCAAAATATACTAACTCGTATTATTTACAAGGTTAGAAGCGAGAGAGATAATATTAGTTATTATCATTTATCGAGGCCAATCCTGAACTTTCGGAGATATATTAGGGTTCTGATAAACTACTGGAGAGTCGAATATGAGTTTTCCTATTCAGTCACAACTACAAAGATCAAAATTCTTATTACTTAATCCTTATTAATTTCTTATATTTTTACTTATCCATTTTTACACAGTTATTCTATTGACTCTTAAGCGATATCAGCGCTATTAATATCATTTCCCCGTAAGTATAGGATAAATATTCTTGGATCTTTTTGAAATAAAGAAAAGCAAAATCTATTTTTCAGAGTCAAACCAAATTTCCTCCCTATATAAGTGCACCCCTTTTCCAAAACATGAAAATGTGATATTTTTTTTAAAAAAGTAAAAATTAGCCCAAATAACTTATTTAAACAAAAATTTTAAAAATAATTTGCGGTAAAAGATGTTAAGAAGAAAAGAGGGTTATTATGGTCATTAATATAATATATCCAATTGCCCTCTTAGTTTTCGGGAGCCATTTTCTTTTCAAAATATCTTCTTCAATTTCAATTGTCAGTTATTGATCCATAACATCTTAGATATTATTATTAAATAACATTCAAAAAATTGATACCTAGCTGTATTGATTCCTTATGTAGGCGAAAAATTCGTTTTTTATACCACAGAATTAAGAATAGACTTCTGTGATACTAGTGGCTCGTATCTAGAGAAATAACTTTAGTTTTGAAAAGAGTACTCAGTATTCCAGTAATAAGATTATCATGAGACCTTCTCAATTGAAAGCGAATTTTCTTAGTATAATAATAAAATAAGATGCTATTTCTACCAGAATCTATAAAAGTTTATCTAATCTCTTAATAATATGATCAGAAATGAATAAAGTAATAAGATATTTTCATTAAACAGAAAATTAATTTACATTCTAAAGAAGGCAAGAAAATTTGACCAATCTTGAACCCACATAAACTTAAATATAGTCTAGAAGAGAGGGATTTAATTATGAAAATTTTATAGTAAATCTAGCGACTAGTGTGATTAAAGTGCTACAGTCATATCTATGCTTAATATAAACACACCCGCGCTTTATCGTATACAATATATATATATATATATATATTCTGTTGAAACTGATATAATTATTAAATTTCTTTAAAATTTATCTTTTTGATATTCTGTAACTCGCTTACAAATTTTCTGAGCCGCATACAGAAGCGGGTGAAATTGTATATTATCAGGTGTTCTTAATAATTGTATGACATATAAAAATAGTGTAACTAAGATATTTTACGATAATAGAATTATCTGATTAAATAATAACTGATCAGATAGAATATCACATAAAAATTTAAAAATCGAATATAATCCAACCTCAGAGGATCATTCCCTTTTTAATGACTATATAACACCTGAATGAGTTTTAATGAAAGTAACAAACCAGAATATCGTATACCTGAACTGAGAACTACTGAAATTAATAGCCTTAGATGATAATGTACCTCAGATTTCTGGAGAGCCTTATAGAAAAATTGCATGAGATTTCTATTGAATATTCCCGAGTAAACAAATGTTGTTATGTAAAATTCAATTATAAACCAAATAATTGTTTAAAATTCATCATGGGAATCTGAAATTAATTTCAATTTTTTTGGAAATTGCGGCTATCTTGGAAATCCTTAGGAAATTTTGCGTAACCACCTCACTAAAATTCATTTCTCTCTGAACCATATGTTATGCCACTATATCATGAAAAAAACTAGTCAAAAAGGTGCCTAAAAGCCTTTCTTCTTATATCTAACAGTAGTTCCTAGCTGCATAATCTTACATAAAGTTCAATCTCAAAGATGGAATACATTGATTCGGATGTGGGGTACAAGTTTCGCGATAAATAGATTTTCATTTAGGCTAAAGATTAAAACATATATATTTATGATAGTTAATACACTTATCGCCAATTTTTTCGCAAAAATGAATTTATTTAAGGAATTTCAGATTGGTGAACACGTAATATCACCCCTCGCCCCATTCATGAAAACTGATTACTTTGACTTCATTAAAGGCGAAATGTGAAAAATTAATGTTGTTCTTGATAAATAAACCGTGAAAATCAGTAGTTTTTTTTATAAATATATTATAATAAAATTTATAATTAATTACTAGTAACAAAAATTGGGTCACTTAGGCATATTAATGGATATTTCATGATCTTCTGGATCAATACTAGAGATTGATGGCATGTAAGATCAAAAGATCGCTCATAAGAAGAGAAGTATGTTTAAAGGCGCAATTTATTTTATTTCAAAGAGCCAATGACCAAATACAATAATATGGAATATTTATATAATTCAAAAAAATTATAAATAGTGATATAATAAAAGATACACTATTTTATCTATATCAGATACAAATGAGGTGGATTAACTCGGAGTGTTATGTATAAAAATGAGTCTAAGAATATGTAATTTATTGAAACATAAGTTAGGGATATCTCTGAAATCTAATTCGACACATCCATACTTTGAAAATATCATAAAGTTTTTTTTGGCCAAAATAGTTGGAAATTTCATTATAATTTTAAACTTACTATTGATATTTTTCCTGTTATAGTTTATTACAAAATCAAAGATGTTAATGGGATCTTAGATGTACGACTTTTCGTTTAAAGACCTGTTGATTGCCAGAATCTTGTTGATTTATTCGTGCAGGTGATATAAAAATGTATAGATGATTCCCAAACAAAAACAATTATCGGTACATTACAGCTAGTAATATTGTATCCGAAATAGAGGTACAAAGTTAGATCAATAATATGAAATATGGAATTATTTCGTGCTCTGACTAGCTTCTACTCATTTAAAAGCCTATAGGATATATAAATCATATATGACAGAAATTTATTCCGATCACTTTATTAAATGCAACGATATTATGGTTAATATGCTATTTAAATTTATGAAATATCGAATAAATATTTTAACTGTAAAATTATAAAAATAATTATTCCCAGTATTCAAGTATAATGACTTGGTATCCAAATGTACATATCTGCAAGGCTATAGCTATTAGAGGAAAATAAAGAGACCGGCCTAAGTGTACCAATTTATTCAATTATTACAAATTACTTTGATCAAATTAAGAAAATTTTAACAGCTTACATCTCCTCTCACACTCAATGGAAACAAAAATAACACAGAGCATAATAACTGTGATATCGCCTAATATGAATCTATACAACAACTTTTAAGCTCGAGTTAATCCGGGATTTGATGAGTTATAACTAGTTATATACAAATGATAGATCCATATTAATTTCTGAAACAACTATTTTCCCATTTATTTTATACCTACGCAAAGAAAAGATAAAGATATCGAGAATGCAAAAATAGTATTTAAAGATTTTTTATTTTTATTTTTAATTTCCTATGATTTATTAATACGGATGATAGCACTTAATGATAATGCATTATTAGCATAATATTAATTAATATTCTTCAAAGATCAAATTGACTTTAGATTTTAAGCTATATAATTTATTTTATTAAAATAATTTTTCAAAAAATCGCTGTAATTGATTTATATCAATATTAAAAACCATGACTACTCTTGATCATCAAGAAAATTAAATATGTAATAAAATGTTACTATTGGAATTAATCAAACCAATTGGGCCAAGAATTTCTTTTATTATTTTAGCATGGAAATATGGGATATTCTTAGGGTAAACGGAGCATATTTTCTTTGAATTTTTATTTGATCATTTATATTGGGTAAAGCTATTGGTTGTATCAGATAAACCATTCGACAATGTTTTCTAATAAGATTTACAAATAAAGTTAATACAACTAATTGGGAAAAAATTAATAGGAAAAGTTCCGCTCCTCGAAATAATCTCCCATATATATCAGCTTTATTATTAGATATGAATGGGTTATAATTTAAACCTAATAATAATAGTAAAGATGAAAAAGTTGAAATAAATTTTGTTAATTATAAATTTGTTTATTGCTTATGTCATATCCTAACATCTTACAGTAAGGATCGCGTGTAGCTAGAGCGGAACTACATTTGTCTCCTCCCTATCTAAAATCTAAAAATCTTTAGTTGTAAAGCAAATGTCATTCTGCCTAACCAATAATCGAGGAATGCGAGTAGAGTAGCCAATGAAAATCGTAATAGATGAATTGAGCATTGATCAAACAAAAAGTAAATACTATCATCCAATAATTAGTATGCCTTGCGAATTGGGTCAAGGCCATATTAATAGATGTTGTTTTTTTGTTTATAAATTATTAGCTGTTTATTTTTAACGATTAGGCGAATTTCAGCTGGCATAACAACACTCAAGTTTATATAGTAAATTATATTCGCTTTTTCTGGTTTATTTTTTTTCACTATCTTAATAGAATCTTATATATTTTTTTAGAAACCATTCCACAAGATCTTATCTTTGTCTTCCTAACTTCTTTCCGAGTACTGCAAATTATTTATCGAAAGAAAAAAAATATCGATAAAGTTAAATAATATAATAAAAATTTCTAGATTAAAAGTAAAAGATTCTAGATAGACAATTATATGCTTAGGAATTAATTCAGCAAAATGGCTTCAAACGATAATAATATCTCAAACGAAATGAGTCATCAAGATAACGCACTGTCCGATTCTGAGCCCGAAAATCCATCGCTTGAAGGTACAAGCGAGTTAATAAATCTTTATAATTACTGTTATCGCTATATTTAATCCATGTTTATATCATTGTTTAAGCTGTTTTTATAAATAATTTAAACAGAGATCGAAGAAAATTCCAGTATTACCGAAGAAAAGCTGATAAATGAAGAGTACAAAATATGGAAGAAGAACTCACCATTTCTATACGATTTGCTAATAACACACGCGTTGGAGTGGCCTTCGCTGACCGTACAATGGTTCCCAGATATTGAAAGGTGATTCTCTTTGATTTTTTTACTATCAAATTAAAAGCTAGCAACATCTATTTCTATAATTTCTGCATGAAAATTCAACATATATATTTGTTATAGATAACAGTTTGCTTTTTTATCTTTATGAATATTTTAATTTATTTTTAATTTACGTGCAACGTTAAAATAATCATTTTTACGAAACTAAATAATATAACTCCTCTAGGCCAGAAAACAAAGACTACAAAATTCAAAGGCTACTACTCGGGACTCATACCTCAAACAACGAACAAAATTACCTCCAAATAGCAAATGTTCAGATTCCTAGAGAAGATATAGATTTATCCGATCAAAGAATCCCTAATGAACTAGGAGATTTAGGAGGCTATGGTGCTGCCGAATGTAAGGTTAGCGTTTCACAGAAAATTAACCATGATGGCGAAATTAATAGAGCAAGATATATGCCACAAAATCCCGATATCATTGCAACGAAAACTGTCGTTGAAAATGGTGCCGTTTTCATATTTGACAGGACAAAGCATCCATCCCAGCCATCCGATTCAATTTGTAAACCTGATATTAAACTAGTTGGACATTCAAAAGAAGGCTATGGAATTTCATGGAACCCACTTCAACAAGGTTTAGTAATTTCCGCGAGCGAAGACGGGTCAATTTGCTATTGGGACATTATGGGTAACAACAGAAGTGGAAAGAAGCTCGATCCATTAAGCAAGCTTATAGCACACCCTAACGTTGTTGTTGAAGATTTAGACTGGCATCCGCTCCACAAGCACTTATTTGCGTCAGTCGGGGACGACCAGTTCATGAAAATATGGGATACTCGAACAAACCTATCCGATAACAAAGCAACAAAAGAAGTCCACGCGCATAGCTCTGAAGTAAACTGCGTCGCGTTCAACCCAAACTCAGAAACGGTCATTGCCACCGGCTCGTCCGACACCACGGTTGCTCTCTGGGACCTGCGCATGCTTTCGACAAAGCTGCACTCGCTTGAATCTCATCGCGACGAAGTCCTGCAAATCGAGTGGATGGCCACCGATGGCTACGAAACCATCCTGTCATCGTGTTCTGGCGATCGCCGCGTTAACGTTTGGGATATTGGCAGGATCGGCGATGAACAGACCCCTGATGACGCTGAAGACGGGCCCCCTGAACTGCTCTTCATCCATGGCGGCCACACCAGCCGCGTCTGCGACCTCAGCTGGAACCAGAACGAACCCTGGACTATGTGCAGCGTTGCTGAAGACAACATTGTCCAGGTTTGGCAAATGGCTAATAACATCTACTCGAGAGAAGACGCTATGTCTGTTGACTCCAACTTGGTCGAATAAATTTATAAGCAGCTTTATTATCTTTCTTTTTTTTTTTACTTCCTCTTTCTTTTTTTAATATATATATTTGTTTTTATAATAATATAACCTCATCTTAAATCGGTATAATTTACCTTCTTATACATACTTTCTATTTATCTTTGATTAAAAGCGAATTATAGCTAATTTACCACCTTACAGTTCATCTATCCAGAATCAAATTCTCATCCTTATATCCACACAAATATTAAATGATTATATTATTTAGGTTTACTACAATTTTCTCTTTTTATTTTTATTTTTTGTTTTTCTAGAATGCACCATTATAAAAATATTTCAAAGTTTTTTTTTTGAATAAATTAGTAATCAAGCTCAGTTTTTGGAAAATTAAAAATTTAGTTATGTAATGATCTTGATTTTTTATTCTCATTCAAAAAAAATTTCCATTTGTATTGATGATTGAAATACTTAAAACATTTTTTTAGGTAAGGTTAATTAAGAATTAATAAAAATGTACATACACCTTGATATCTTATAATTTAATTTCGCAATTTAGAAATATTTTATAAATTCGCCTGATAAAAAATGCAAGTTTCTATTTGATATAATATATAGAATGGTTGTTGTTTTTTTTTAATTATGATGTCTAGAAGAAACAAGATTTTTGTGTAAAAATTACTATTTTTATAAAAAAAAAATATAAAAATTTAGTCAAGATAAATGGGTAGGGAAAAAATTACTTAAATCTTAGAAAGAGATAATAATAAGATAAAAAAAATTATGTGATAACGGTAGGTTCTTTGCGGCCAGTGTACTCTTCAAGCTTGGTTATTTTGAGTGAAATATCAATCAAGGGTTTCAAAGCTTCTTGAGTATCCATCATCAACATATCTGCTCTGTTTTCGTACATTTCATAGTATAAGCGGATAGTGGCACCAGATGAGCCTGTTCCACTCAATCTGACTACAATTCTTGAACCATCTTTAAATATCAATCTTAGACCTTGGTTTTTAGAAACGCTCTTATCAATTGGGTCAGTGTATGAAAAGTCGTCAGCTTTAACAATTGTTAGTTTTTCAGATCCAAACATTTGGCCAACTAGTTCTGAACTCATTTTAGACTTTAATTCAGTGTACATCTTGCTTGCGGCATCTGAATCTACTTCTTCATAATCGTAGCGTGAGAAGTAATTGCGACCATATTTGCTGAAGTGATTTTGCATGATAGATTTGATAGTAACCAATTTATTTTGCTTCATGCTTTCGTGTGCAATAATGTTCAACCAAGCAATAATTGCCCACAAACCATCTTTTTCGCGGATATGATCTGAGCCAGTTCCAAACGACTCTTCACCGCAAACAGACAATTTTCCGGCATCCATCAAATTTCCGAAAAACTTCCATCCAGTTGGAACTTCGAATAGTTGTACCTTATGCGCTTCAGCAACTCTGTCAATAGATGCAGAGGTTGGCATTGATCTTGCCAGACCTTTAAGACCAGTTTTTTTAAAGTATGGGATAGCTTCTGCGGCGTAGTCGGCAATAACAGCAACTGAATCGGAAGGGTTGACAAACCAATCATTGCTTATGATCATGTTTCTATCACCGTCACCATCTGAAGCTGCACCGAGGTCGATATTGTTTTTTTCAACATTTACTACGAGTTTGTGAGCATAGGTTAAGTTAGGATCAGGATGTTCGCCACCAAAATCTTCGAGTGGAACACATTGATCAATCGAGCTCAAAGGTAGACCCAACTCTTCAACAAAGAGACTCTTACCATAAGGACCAGTAACTAAAAGTATAAAAATTAGGCAATAATTTTAGTTGTTTGCGAATAAACCTAAGGTAAGTTGGGAAACAAGAAAGAGTAAGTAAGTTACCTCCGTTAAGACCGTCAAACAAGATTTTGAAGTCTGGGTATTTTTGTAGGAAAGATTTGATCAATTCAATATCAAATATTTCTTTGATCATGGAAGTGTATGCAATAACTGAGTCAATAACTTCAATTTCAAAGTCGCCGAATTTTGTGGTGGTGATTTTGCTTAAATCAACCTAAAAAAATAAAGCAAAAATTTAAAAAGCTGAAGAGAAAAGTATGGGAGAGTTAAAAGTGTGATAGAGTTTAATATAGTTCTAAAAAATATAATTACGTCAGGAATATCAGCCATTTTGTATTCGGATATGGTCTTTGAGCAAGTAAAGATCATATCAGTGATGTTTTCAGGGGCAGGTCCACCATTAGAAACGTTGTATTTGAGGCCAAAATCATTATCAATACCTCCTGGGTTGTGGGAGGCAGTTAAAAGGATGCCACCGTTAGCATTTCTAGTTCTGATTATGTTGGATACAGCAGGTGTGGAAAAGATTCCATCTTTGCCGATGATAAGTTTTTTAACCTAAAAGAATACAATTTGAAAAAAGGTAAGGTTGATGGATTGGAATAGGAATTGATATGGAATACGAGTAATTATGTGAAAGTCCCAATGTCTTTTATTGAGAAAATAAGAGTAAGGGGGTATGAGATAGAAATTAAAGGCGGGGATATGAGGGTGGGGTCACTTACGCCGTTAGCAGCACCGATTTTGATGATTTTTTGGATGACGTCTTTGAGGTAGTAGCGACCGTCACCGCCAACGACGATGGTAGAGTTTACCGGGCCGGGGCTAGGCATGGCATCGAAAACAGATTGGACAAAGTTTTCGGTGTAGTTTTCTTTCATGAAGACTCTGACCTTTTTTCTTAGACCGGAAGTACCAGGCTTCTGGTCCAAGTAAGGAGTAGTCTTTATGGTATTAATGGTAAAAGGGGAGCCAGACATTTCAAAAGAAGGTAAGTGTTTGTTAGCGTATATTTTAATTTTTTTTTTGGATATAGAAAGAATGCCAAGTATTTATATAAAAAAATAAACAGCTGGTTGTAATTTAGTGAGAGAAGGATGGATTGAAATTCCGATAGAAAGTTAGGATTTTAAATATAAGCTCAGTAAAACTCGCTAACAGTTGAGATTGTAGATTAAGTGATGTTCTGGATTGCCTATACAATTTAAACAGAAATGCTTGTAGGAGAGGAGGCGAGGGGAGTGGAGGGGAATCTAGTCGATACAGGCAATTATTAATTAAAGGCAAGTAAACTAAGCTAGTGTATGCGCATAAACACACTTTTAACTTATCCAGCAAATCATAGCGATTATCTAGAGTCTGGGCCTTGTAATTGGAGGTTTTAAATGAGCGTTTAAAGTATTATAAGCTGAGAACGATACTGAGACTTGGAAGAGTAATTTAGCCGTTTTGGGAAAAATAATTAAGTAACTTGAAAGATTTAAAGTTTAGCCGTCATTATATGTGGAGATTTGTTATCTGGGGATTGTTGAGTGTAAATGATATTAGTCAATCCGGGTCAAAGTTAGTCTAGCATGGATATACCGATTGGCTGATAAAGCTGATATGATTGTGCTGTTATGTTGCTTCAATGCCCAATGAATTATTAAGGAACGAAGGTTCTGGAAATAGGCCATATTTAACCAGGAAAGTTAATCTTTGCTAATTTCTAGCGCAATGTATTAAACCAAATTGTTCTGGTTTACCTGCTATGAACACCAATACCAAAACCAAAGTCATACTTTTCAGTCTGGATTTTCTACAAGGCTGATGTAATTAAATATTGGCAAGTGGTTTTTTTTTTATATAGGAGTACATTTTAGAAAGACTTATACATATAATGCTCTTGGTTGCAGAAAGGCTTACATTCAAAGCTCAAACGCTACTAGACCATTTCTTGGGTCTTCAGCGCCAGTATCCGCTGCGTTTATATTGCTTTGGCCACACAGCTACACAAAATTTTCGCAGGCAGACAATGCTTGATATCTGATGGCTTATCTATATCAATCTAATCAAAAGCTGATGCCTATTATTCGATTTATCGATTTATATAGGCTCGTGTAATGGCAAAATAACAGAGCTTTATTAATCGCTTTTTCAATTACGAATGTGTGTGTACTGGTGTGACCAATAAACAGCCCAGTCAATTGCTAGGTGTGGTAGCATGATGTTATTAGCATCGAATAATAGCAGAATGAATCATCGTTAACCCTTTCCCGGTCCAACACTCTTTAAAAAAGTGGATTTAATGATTCGTTTATGATTGATAATCAAGTACATTATTTGCTGCTATTTTGCAATATACCAATAATTCTCAAGTCCTCTAAGTTAATCGATTTTTATTGAATACAGTTGGTTATATTTGGTTGACCAAAAATAGTCTACCGCTCGCGAAAGGGTTAAGATGACATGTTGACAAGATTCCTAAACAGGCTAAGCTCAGGCAATACCTACAAAGCGCTGCACCTTTGACCCAAGTGCTAAACAAAATAGGCGATTGATTTCAGGCAATTCATATTGTACAGACCCTTAAACCTGCCTTCAATCTTAGCACACTCATGCCACCAATATTCGTCTACGGTCATCAAAACCGTCAATATGCTTCAGACATTCATATACCAAATGCCTAGAGCCAAATTTGCGCTGTAACTTTCTCGCCATGTCCATCATCTTATAACATAAAATTACTTTACGTTCTGATTATGAAATTTACTTGACTCAAAAGATCTGCAATAACCATCAAGTTTCTCAAATCCTTTCTCAATGTGTATTTCTTGGTAAGTGCAGCATCTTGAGATAAAGCTCAGTATCATTATATTTCTCTTAGCATGAGTAACTTGGATATTTGCAATGCCGCCATAATCCTATTTATAACCTATCTTACATCTACATACTCCTGAATTTAAATATGCTCCATATAACCAGTATATTTAAAAATTATGAAAAGTATAACCTTGAGTGTGAGTACTAGCATGTTTTACTAACATAGAAACTTTTAATTACTGCTTTCCCAGATGTTAGAATGTTTTCGATCTGCCAAATGCACCTAATTGTGCTCAATAAAAATAATTACACTATGACCCAAACATGTATTGGTTTTAATTAAAATAACAACAAATAGATGGCATTCATATAAATCACAAACGAATCAAAAGATTCATTAAATTAAGATTGTTGGAAGTGAAGGGAATATGCAATTCTAGCTGGATTTAACCGAAAATACGAGCAACACCGTCAAATATTATACTATTGGTTCACAAATACCTTTCTACTATTATTAAATCAAAATGGCAGCAAAATCAAAATTCCTGATAGTAATTGGCTGAATTAATTTGAAATATGTGATAATTGGATATTAAATTTAATGATTGATTGTTAATGATCTAATTATCCTATCATCAAACTAAATGACAAACGCTAAAATAATGCTATAAACGTTCGGCAAATTTTATTTTGCGAATTTTGAGTTTTGTTTTATAGTCTAATGAAAAAATCAAGAAATTAGCCAATAGTGTTTATAACACAATAAAGAATTTGACGCGTGCTTTTGTTAAATTCGAACATTTCTACCAACTTTTTCATTTTCGCTCTGATTGATTATAGCTCAGCATCGATCAATATTGCTGATTTCGTTTCAACTTCTACACTGCTACTAAATCAATCGAAACCCTTAAATGTGTTAAATCTCTAACTCACTGCAATACCTGTAATTTTTAGATTTCTTTACGACCCCAAATGATTAGAGCTAACAAGGATTTCATCGGGAAGCCTGCCCCTCCCAATTACGTTGCGGGTTTAGGAAGAGGGTAACTTTTCTTCCTCTTTATTTATAATTATTCGCTTCGACAATCAATCTCAGTTTTCATTTTCACCAATATTTCAGTTTTTTCTAGTCTAAAATTTTACTTGATTTTTTTTTTAAAATTGCTTTTTTATTTAAATAATTCAATAGAGCTACTGGATTCACAACAAGATCTGACATAGGCCCTGCCCGCGAAAACATCCCCGAAGCAACCCCAAATAATGACGATGAATATGATCAAAACCAAGACCCTGAAAACGAGACTGGTCTGTTCAATTCGGCCCCTTACGAACAAGATGACGAAGAAGCTGATCAAATTTGGAAAGCGATAGACGAAAATATGGATTCAAGGAGAAAGATCAGAAGGGAAAAAAGAGAAAGAGAAGAGCTACAAGCTTACCGCGAACAAAGACCTGCTATCAAAGCCCAGTTTTCTGACCAGCGAAGGCAATTGGCCAAACTCTCTGAAGACGATTGGGCCAATATTCCTGAAGCAACTAACCAATCTGGCCAAAAAAGAAAAAAGCTAGAAAGAATGGAGAAATTCTCCGCTATACCCGATACTCTAATTTCTGCTTATTCAAACGTTAATAACCAATCCTTACATCAAGTTCAGGTATTATATTAATATTCTAATTCTATTATCTAACTTTTTATTATCTGAAACTACATTTCTTTCCGATACTATTTTCTCCTAAATCTAAACGCTTATTCCTGCTCTTTTTTTATTCCTTACATCTATAAACCTATTTATTCACTTTAATAATTATACTTTCATAATTCTCTCGCCCCTCCCTTTTTTTTTTATCAGAGTGACGGTATAGAAACTCCTCTATCTAGTTCAGGAGCTGTTACAAATTTTGCTGAAATAGGTAAAGCCCGTGATCGGGTTTTAGGAATTAAATTGGATCAGGCAGAAGGCACCTTATCTACAAATTCATCCGTTGATCCGAAAGGCTACCTAACTTCATTAAACTCCGTCGTTGTCAAAAGCGCAACTGAAGTCGGCGATATCCAAAAAGCTCGCACCTTGCTTAAAAGCGTAACTATCACAAACCCTAAACATGCCCCTGGTTGGATAGCTGCCGCAAGGCTTGAAGAAGTCGCCGGTAAACTCGCTGCTGCTAGAGTAACTATTAGAAAAGGTTGCGAATTGTGCCCCAAAAACGAAGATATCTGGCTGGAATCTGCTAGGCTAAATACCACTGAAAACGCTAAAGTTATACTTGGAGCTGCCGTAAAATCTTTACCCCAATCAATAAAAATTTGGCAAGCTGCTGCTGAATTAGAAAAGGATTTACAACGCAAAAAAAGAGTGTTTAGACGGGCTCTTGAATTCATCCCTACCAGCGTTGTTTTATGGAAAGCTGCTGTTAGTCTTGAAGAAGCTGATGATGCTAAAATATTACTATCTAGAGCCGTTGAGCTTATCCCAATGTCTATTGAATTATGGCTCGCTCTTGCTAGGCTTGAAACTTATGAAAATGCTAGGATTGTCCTTAACCGTGCGCGTGCTGCTGTTCCAACAAGCCATGAAATCTGGATATCCGCTGCTCAGCTTGAGGAAAGCCAAAATAAACCAGTTAGCCATGTAATCGAGCGTGCATTTAAAAATCGAAGTATGGTCTTGGGTCTAGGAAGAGAAAAATGGATAGGAGAAGCTGAAAAATCCGAGAAAGATGGCTTTCCTAATGTTACTCAGGCAATTATAGATTGTTCACTATCTCTAGGGCTCGAGGAAGACGACGAGTTGCACAAACTTGACATTTGGATAAGTGACGCAGAGTCTTCTATTTCACGAGGTCATATAGAAACTGCCCGTGCTATATACGCATACTCTTTGAAAACCGTAACTACTGACTCCGAACTTTGGATATCTGCTGCAATGTTAGAGAGAAATCACGGCACTCCAGCTAGCTTTGACTCTCTCCTACGTAGAGCAGTTGAATACTGCCCAAAAACTGAATCACTCTGGCTCATGGCAGCTAAAGAAAAATGGGTGTGGGGAAATGACGTTGATGGCGCAAGAACTATTTTGCGCGAAGCTTTCAGATTCAACCCGAGATCAGAATCAATTTGGCTGGCTGCAGTTAAGCTCGAAAGTTCTAACCAAGAGTACGACAGAGCTCGTTTGCTCTTAGATAGAGCCCGTGATGAGAAAAATGGCGCTGGCACTGCCAGAGTTTGGATGAAATCAATTGTTTTTGAAAGGCAGCTAAATGACTATAATAAAGCTTCTGACCTAGCCAACCAAGCAGTTGAAAAATTCCCCAAATTCCCTAAATTGTGGATGGTTAAAGGACAGGTATTTTTGAACATTCATTCATTTTTCTTTCCCTCTTCCCCTACATCCTTTTCTTTTATATTCTTTTCATGTATTATTTTTTTCTGTTTTACTAATTATTTTTTTTTTTTTTTTCAACCAATTTTTTTTTTTGACTTCTTAGATTGAATGGCACGATTTATCTGATCCTGTAGCTGCCCGCGACTCATTTTCTAAGGGGCTAAAACATAACCCAAAATCAGTTCCATTATGGCTTCTTGCTTCGCAATTGGAAACCCAGGCATTCTCATTACAAATAAAAGCTCGAGCGATCCTCGAAAGAGCAAGAATAATTAACCCAAATGTTCCCGAGCTTTGGCTTGAAGCTGTTCGAATTGAAACAGAGAACCCGCAAATAGCCAAATCGCTGCTGAGCAGAGCTGTGAAAGATTGCCCTAAATCAGGAATTTTATGGAGTGAATTTATTATTAGAGAGTCACGGCCGCAAAGGAAAGCTAAAAGTGTCGACGCTCTTAAAAACTGTGATAATAACGACCCAGTAATAGTATCAACTATCGCTAGACTGTTTTGGTCCGAGAGAAAAATAGATAAAGCCCGTAGTTGGTTTGAGAGGTCTTGTAAATTAGATCCCAAATACGGCGATGGTTGGGCTTGGTGGCTCAAGTTTGAGCAGGAGATCTTTGCTTTGGAGTCTAAAAAGGTTGAGACTAATGCTTCCCAATCCTCTAAATCACATTTTTCTAACCTTGACAGCAACTCAACTCTAAGCAAAGATAACCCTATTAAACCCACTTCGAGTAATACCAGCTTACAAAATCAAAGCGTACCCAACGAAATAGATGCAAGTACAGGCCTGCAAAACCAAGCCGAAACTAAACTGTTCCAAAAAATAATCGATTCTGCTGTTTTAGCCTCGCCAAGTCGCGGTGAAATGTGGATTAAAGTTGCAAAAGACCCAAAGAATGCTTTTTTACCCGTCAAAGAAATATTAGATTTAGTGGTTGCTAGTTTGTCATTGCCTATGCCTTATTAATCATAAATTAAAATTGAATATTCGATAAAAAATATATATATATAAACTAATTATCACCCATATTCTTACTGCCCCCCCCCCTCCTTTTTTTTAAGCATTTGAATCATACTTTTTTTCAATTCATTTTTCTATGTGCTACGAAAGTAATGAGATGCTAGGTTAGCGAACTTTGGACTCAACTGAAACGCTATTTCATGTTAGTTATATTCTATTTGGCTATGAATTTAAAATTCTCTCCCTTCTAAAGTCCACAGCCATATTTGAATTTATATCAATTTTCTAAAGCAGTTAATACTACATTATTTATAAAATCATTTATCCATTAATTCCATCATTATTATTTGATCTACATACCCCTCTGTCTTAGCAGCGTAGCTTATTTAGTGGTTTATTGAACATTTATAATAAGTAATAGACAAATAAAAAAGAAAAGTATCCATAGGCATTTGACTAATAATTAAAATAAAGTCTATTCCATTTTGGTTTTGATTTTGATTTCAGATATGCTTTCTGGGCCAATAATATCTCCATATACTAAATATAATAGATAAAAGAATTTATAAAATTTCCGTTTACGGTTTTTTGTTTCCTTTAAATCACTAATTTTACTTTAAAATCTGTTTGTTTCAGATTTCTAATTTGCGCATATCTTGGCTCGATATAAATATAAATATTTTTGGTTCAGAATCTTATATTATAATATTTCTTGGTTCTAAAAATCAGCTCATTAATTTAAGAACTCGATTTGTGATTTATTATTTGTTCTATAATAATAAATACAGAAAAGTAAAAAACAACGAAAAAATATAAAAATAAAGCTCGAGAAATCTTAAAAAGGAATATACATCGAAAGGTTTTACGAACTTATATCGACTATCTCAGTACTCTCTGTAATAAATCGTTTAATATGTCAAATCAATCTACTGTCGAGGAAATTATTATTCCCGATAAAGCTGCTCCTTCAAACAGTACTCAAAATATCGATGATGTCAATTTAAATCCTTCGAATAAGATGCCTCTAACACCGGAACAAGAAAAAAAGTACTTGAGCCAAAAAGAGGAGCTGTCAGTGATAAGAAATTATTCCACAATCCCTAGAGCCGATCCCTCTAGAGGTTCTGCTGTTTCTGAATCGACATGCCCAGCAAAAGATTCGAGCTTAGCTTGTCCAGTATCACATAGCAATGATGATCTAAAAAATAAAAGCTCTGATACTCCAGCTATCGCAGAAGGGAAAAGCTCTGATAGTAAAATCGTTGATACAGAAAATGTCTGGGTTTACCCCTCAGAGCAAATGTTTTACAATGCTTTAAAGCGAAAAAATTACAACGTTCAAGAAGCTGAAATGAAATCAATTGTTCCTATACACAATGCTGTTAATGAAATGTGCTGGAAAAAAATCTTAGAGTGGGAGAGCATGCATAAACAGTAACTTTTTTTTTTAATGATTATCCTCCCATTTACATCTTAGTTTAATTGATAATACTTATATCACGTCACCTAGACACTTCACTTTTAGATCCTGTAAAAGATAATCTAAAAAACTGCTAATTTCGTATCTATAAAAAAATTTAAAATATCAATAGGAGCTGTTTAACACCAAAACTTCTAAAATTCGAAGGAAAAAAGAACGACTTAACACTACGCGCACGCTTTAAAGTATTTCTAGGATACAAACCGCCTTTCGACAGGCATGACTGGACCGTTGACAGGTGCGGGCAGCAAGTTCGGTATATAATCGATTTTTATGGAGGTTCTAGCAACGGTATCAACACACTCTCGCCCTCTTTCTACCTTGACGTTCGACCCTCGCTAACAGTCTCTGGAATCGGCGATAGGATAAAGAGATTTTTTTTACCAAATTCAGCTGATAAAATCTCTGATAAAGGCGTTACTGCTGGCACACCACCAAAACGCTCATAAAAGCCGTTTATCTTATTTATTTACACTTTCTTGACCATAAAACTAATTAGAATCTTTTATTATATAAACTTGTTTTTTTTAAAGTTATTGGATAGCTAATTTTTAAATCAGCTTTTTGTTCTTTCTTTATTTAATTAGAATTATTCAAGCCATATTAACATACTGATTTTTTATTTTAAATCCATTGATAAAACTGAAATTTTAATCCCTATAAATTTGCTATTATTCTCTGTCTTTCTGTTTGAGGGTATGTTTTTTAGTCTGTATTAAAAATAATATTACAAATCACAGATTAATTATATTTTAAAATTTTTTTTTTTTTGAAAATAAGTAATATTTTTTATCTAATAAAATGTAAAATACTATACAAAGTAACACTTTTAACTCACTCTCCGTCCTAATCTACCTTAAAAACATCAATTTTTACACTATAACCAGCATGAATAAATTAAAAGAACAAATATGCTTTTTTTCAATTTATACTTCGCACCAACGATAAAGCACCAGTTAGAGATTAAATTTGGCAAAACTTAATAGCAATATATAATATAATAGAAAATTTAATGATCTATTTATTGTCTATGTAGTACTAAATAAAAAAAATAATATTGATGAATTTATAAATTTATAAATATTTCAAAAAAATTGAGTGATAGCAAATATTATCCAATATTTTGTTTGTGTAATCCATATTTACCTCAACTTTTTAGAAGTTATTGGCCATTTCGTAATTAAAAAGTAAATATAATAACGTCGCAGTTCCATAAAGATGTAAAGGAGAGGAGCTTTAACATATTTGGTAGATTCTCAGGGTGAAAGGAAATTTTTTTCCCATGAATTTTATCTGCTATTATATAATTGGGTGGTATAACGGTTAAATTATTTAATCAATTTATCAGTAAGTTCTAATTGAATTTATACCCAAACTAAAATTTGAATCTAAGGAAAAGTCTAGTAGGAAATGATATTAGTTCCTCATAAGAATCTCTCATATACTATTTCAGCTATTTTGAAAGGCTAGATATATAAATATTATTAGAATCCATCCATTTTATTAACAGCGTTTCAGCTCTCCATACTTTCGCAATATCGATCATGTTGTGGTATACATTCTCACAAATTATTATAGACTGTGGTGTTACACAGGTATAGTTAGATGCATCTTGAGTAGCACGATTAACAGTTGATGGCAGGTTGTGCACAAAGTCAACGGCAGGCTTGTATTCAGCACTAAAATCGCTTGAATTCTCGTAAATATTATTAGAAATTTTTGAGTTTTCTGTAGACTTTAAAATTTTTAGAAACAGTAGGTCCAAATACTTAGTGTTTTTGTCATTTCTTAATAGTGCTGGTAAAGAATGAGTCAATACATCAAAATTAGGCGAAATATTTGATGATATCATATGTGTTATTGTATGCTCAACAAGAAGTGTGTAATGATCTATGATAGAATTTGAGCTCGAATTTCCTATGAGTTTTTGAGCTTTTTCGCTTTGTTTTACATTTTCTTCTTTACCTGCAGATAAAGTATATCGTTTAAGGTTTTTTGTATTAGTACTGATAGTAGAACTCGTACAAGAGCGATTAGAGGTTAAATCGTTGTTTATACGTTGTTCATACGCTTCACGCTCTTTAGATTCAATTTCATAAAAGCTTTCAACACCGTAAAACGTACACATAGCCTCAGTAAAAAGGTAGTCCGATTTATTCAATTTTACTATTTTGGATATATTAGATAATATTATTGTGTATGTATCTACGTTAAAATATATGCCTAATGATTCAGATTTTGTTAGTAGGCTCAGCACAAGATTTTTTGAGTTCCAAAGCGGAGGTTTTAAACATCCATGAAAATTTTTTGCAATCAAAGATTCTTCGTCATGAATAAGATCTAATCAAAAAAAAGATTAAATAATGAATATTCTTTATAGAGAAACTTTAACAAAAGAGCAATAGAGAAAGAGAGAGAAAAATATATCTAGACAATTTACTATCGATAGAATTTACCTTGGCATAAATATTGGTGATGATTTTTCAAAGAAAATTTAAAAATGCTATTAAAAACTTTAGATCCAAGTGACCCATGGAATAATGTAGGAAATTCTCTGTTAAAATCAAGGAAGAAATACAATGCCATTATTATTCGTATTCTATTTTCCATATATCTTTCTCTCGGGTAATTTTCAATATTTAAGCCCAAAATTTTTTGAACAACAGGTAAAATTTCGACTTTTCTGTCAAAGCACGATGATATTAGCTTAGGAGCTACTTGACGAGCAAGAAAAAAGTCCGTTCCAATAAAGTCTAAGAAATTTGGATCAAAAACAGGTTTTTCATTGTAAAGATATTTATATAGTCTATGCATTCTTGATTTCTTATTCGAGTGGAGTCTATGAGGTTCAGATCGGTTTATGAACTGTTTATGATTTTGCCAAAAGTTGATAGCGCTTTCAAGCCTATTATGTTTAACTAATAGGAATACAATAATGTTAACCAGTCGCGAAGTAGGATAAATTCCATTAGAGGTCATTTCTTCATAAATCTCGACAACTTTGTCAACGTTACCTTGACCTACAAACATTTTTATTATTACACCATACGTGACTGAGTTAGGCTTTGGTAAAGGCTTGACTTTTTTTTGAGCTCCAGGAAAATTTAGCGCAGAATTTATGTTATAAAGATAGCTATTGTGGCTTCTGCTAGACAAATTTAAACGATTATTATCAGCTAATTGTTTCGGGGTAGTTATCGAATTAAAGCCTTGAATATTTTCGCCAACAATTTCATTTGTAGGTATTCTGTCTGGTGTATGTATTTTGAGATCTAGTAAGTCAATAGGAAAAACCCCCTTGCCTAACTTCATCATAGTAAATAGACTATTCGCAGTGTTATATAATTTTTTTGAAGCTATATAGTTTAAAATTATGGTATAAGAAACAACATCTGGTGCTATTCTATATTTTTCAAACCAAAAAAACCAGTTTTTTGGGTTTGGTGAAATCCCTTTTGAGAGGGGTAGAGAGCTAAAATAAGCATGGAGGTATGTATTTAATAACTCTAAATCTGCATTTATACTTAAGCTCTCAAAGCACATTATTAAATCAGAGACAATTGTGTTATAATTTGAATCATTTCCAAAGTGTATGGGTAAAGGTGTGTGGTAAGTGATCAAGTTTGGACCAGAAACGTTATTCAAAGAATTGGAACCTCCTTTAATTTGAGCTTCTGGTTTAATATGATTTTCTAACAGGCGTTCATAATCATTTGAAGTTTCTAAAAGTATATTTTTGTTGTATTTAAATGAAGCTTTGCTTGATAAAAATGGTCTATAATTCTGGGCTGAAAGGTAAGATAATGACTTAAATGAGTAATATGCAACGCTTCTATCGAATTGGTTAATTGAGAGCAGTGGCAGCCAATTTAATAAAGTCTTCATTAAATTCGTTGAATATAATACCGAGAAAAATTTACTGATAGCTTTTGGACCTAATTCTCTAAAAAAATTGTTGTGCTGAGAATAAATATAGTCTATTAGGCTGATGGTGAAACTTGAGTTGTTTTTTTTTTGAAAGACTTGGTTTAAGAGCGAATTAGATAAGGCTCTATCTGAACATAGAAATTTCAATTTTGTGAAATCATCAAAACTATCCATCCGTTTGTTTTCTAGCAGATATTTTATTCTAAGGAAACTTTCTATTATTGAATCCTCCCTTGCAATGATTTCTGTTAACAATTCTTTGATTTTGTATTCAAGGTTATTGATTAAACAAAACCTTGTTATTGAATCTATTGATTTGCGCAAGTCGTTAATAATCTTAGTGTTTACTGAAATAGTCGCGTTGAGAGATGTTTTGATAATCAGATAAGCACTTTTATTGAAAACAGTTCTATAATTTGGTAGAATTGAAATGAGGTCACAAAAATTAGTATTAAACTCGATTAAAGAATTTAATTGGTTTAGCAAGACGTGAATAGACTCAGCTATTTCTCTATTTTTGATAAGAATCGGAATTTCTGCCGTACATTTCATAGATTTTGAAATTAAATTGAGAATTCCTAAATTTAAATTATAAAAATATAAGCTACATTCGTGTGACATAGACTTGTTTTCTTGGATATTATTCTCAGATTTCCTTTTGCTATCTAATAAGTACTCCAAAATTTCTTTGTTGTAAGTACTTAATGTTCGGTAGTTTCTCGAGATTTTTAATGCACTAAAATTAGGACTGAAATATATTTTGTTGAATAAGAGTTTTTTATCGAAGTAACTGGTATTTAAAAAGCTATTAATTTGATTCTTATTAATTATGAAAGGTGACAAGTTTTTTGTAACATTTAAAAGAGGGTATAATCCAGTTTTTCTTTTGAGTTTAATATTCTTTTTACTGTTCAAAGTATCGTAGTTGTTTAAATCGTATGAAATATCTTCAAATCCTAGAATAGAGTTCCTATATTCAAATCCATCTACAAAGTGCATTTCGAAGTTAAGTTGTTTTTTGAAATTGAGTAAATTTTGATTTTTCGAAAACTCCAAAAATTTTGCCAACTTTTTAAGGCTTGTTCTGTTATTTTGGCTAAAACTCATGTATTTATTGTTAAATCTGGTGTATTTTTTGGGAATATTTGAAGGTGAAAATGAAAATCGAAGGAAAATTACTGAATCTTTGTGAAGTTGGAGGAGAGCATGATTCATTATTATTAATACCTATCTGTTGCATCTCTTTCTGGGCACAAATTGCAACAAAGGTATAAATTTTCTTGTTGTTCAAGTTCTTACCTTTATAGTTATGAAATTATGTTTTTACTCTTGATTATAACTCATTTTAAGATTACAAAATCTGTTTCACCAATAACCTTTTTAATTGCCATTCTTTTTATCAAATAATCAGAAAGGAATTTTTTAAAATATATCTACTTATCCAATGGATTTCAGATTTTATCTTCATCAAATTGACCCTCGATTTGGTACTAAAAAATCTGTCCAAACTATAGAAAATTTTTAATGGTTAGGTATATTATATAAATTTTAATGCACACTAGCTTTGAATACCTTGATCCAATAACCCAGTGGGTATGAAGCTGCTAGAGATTTGGAGGGGATTCAGTTGAAAATAATTTTTATAATATTTTATTAAATTTTTTTAGTTTCTTTTAGTTTTTTGCATATTTATAAATTATTTTAGATAAACTCGAAGGAAAAAAAAATAGCAGCTTTGAATATTGAGTAAATAATTTTGATCTCTCAAAACGTATACAATTTGATTACACTGAACATTCTAACTCATCGATCGAATTTATATAATACTTAATGCGTACTATATGTTAACATTTTTATTTTATGAAACTGACTCATTTCCTTCATGCAATACGTTTGATAGCGCCCATTAATTAAAGGTTTATATTAAAAAGAATTTATTTTCTATGATCTGTTTAAAATCCGATAAATGAAATATAATTTTACGAACTTCAGAATTCAATAACATACGACTATTAGTGTTACTCATATCAATCTATGATTTGATTTTGACCGACATTACCATTGATATTATTGAATTAAAAATAATAATTTTTGCTTTAGTGAGCTTATGAAACAGCACGCAACTTGTAAAATCGTGAATTCAAATTAATAAACATTTTTTGTTTGTGTTGGTTATCATAATAATCATTTTTGTGGATTAATAAAATATAGATCAAGAACAGGTATTTAAAATAATTTTATTGAGAATTCTATATATTAACCTACAATACTATCTATGATGATTAAATAACATTATAAAATCTATGATTTCTTCAAAAAATAATACCTTTTTCATTTTATTAATCAATTTTAGTACATAAAAAACTCGCATATTCAGTAAACTATTTTTATAAACAGTCTTAAACAGATCGGAATTGGGTTTGATATATATATATTGATATAAAAACCGTTATGGATTTAAAATCAAAACTTAATTGTGCCTAAATCTAATACTAGAAACTAAACTAGATTTTCTAATCTATAAATTAGAATAGCAATTCTTATTGAATACTTGTTGAATGATAGATATAAACTTTTCACTTATACTATATTGAAGTATGATCCGATATTAATTTATTTTTCTTTATAAAAAATGTCTTCAAATATATATATTGGATAACATTTCTTAGGACGGAGCTTTTTATATTAAAGCCTTCTAGCTCATCAGATTTAGTTTTATTTTTAAATCATAACTGAAAAAAGTATCGAATCCATTCCCTGAAACAATCAAAATTTCTATCTAGTTCGCTAAAGTAAATAAATTTGCCTAGAAAAAATGTTTCACTTATCAAATGGATCTTGCATAAATATTATAGATTAATTTTCAACGCATATTAATCCAAAAAAAAAAAAAAAAATCAATAAAATAGTATAACTAAACTTTTAAAATTGATTAATTATCAAATTTTTCGACACTTATTTACAATAATTATCGCTTTTAAGCTGTAATAGCAGTATAATGGTTAAGATTAATTCATACTACTTGTAAAATTAGAACCATTATAATAAAAAAATATACAGCTAACTCGTGAAAATATTCTAATCTAATAAATTTGTAGAATTTACGACACTTTTGAAGCGTGCTTAAACACTTTAGTGTGTGAAGTTAGTTGATACAAATTTTAATAAGAATAAGTTCTACAATTTTTTAGCCAAATACTTTTGGATATAAATAGTTAGTGGTATCATAACTCACTAAGGATTATTAAGTATTTATTTTTTCGACAAGTAATTAACCAAAAACAAAAAAGTGAAGTTATCTGTAATTGATATTATTTTGAGTAAATTTAGATGACTAAGCAATAATAAAATATACAAAAGAAAGAAAAAGGCAGGCTTTTTTTCAGCAGAGTATAGTATATTTTTTTATGTAGGCTTCTTCTTCTTCTTTTCTTCAATAGCTTGGATGTTATCATGTGGAATCTCTGGGTGATTTTTGTGGAGGATTGCAATAACTTCATCACTGAAGTCTCCTTGAATTGTAATTTCTTCTTGTCCAAGGACATTCTTACTTACAGAACTTCCACAAGCAAAGTGTCCTGAGAACATTTTGGACATTTTTTTTAAATCAAGGTTAAATATATCGAGGCCAGAAACGACTGTAACTGACTTCTTTTTACTTCTGGTAATAGTTTTAACTGAAATTATTGTAGACTGAATAGGAGAAAGAAAAAATACTCACAATTAAAAATTAAATAAATCTGTACTAGAACGAAGTACTAAGAAGAATAGTTGCTACATTATAAATAAATTTTGTTTTTAATTTATTCTTACCATTTTTTTATCATGCTCTCTTTCAGCTCTTGCCTCTTCCTTTATTATAGCTACATTTAAAAAAAATTGATTAATCCAAGTGCACATTATTTCTAGTAAATTAAGCAATTAACCTTTTTGAATTTTAATTTCTTCTTTTGCTATTTTTTCAGCTGCTTTGTCATTTACCGAAAGTTGCTTAGTCTTTGCTTCCAACGCTATAAAAAATCATTTAAAAGATTGAAAATTTTAATTTCATGGTAAACTAAATATGGATGTCAACTAAAAAATAGAATCAAACCTTCTTGACCATAAAGTCGATCGTACATGTCCGGATGAGCTTCGTGTAGCCATTGTTCGCATTTATTCCTCATGGAGCCGAAGTAACAGTACTAGATTGTAAAATGTAAGTTAATACGTGTTGCGGTAAGTTTAAGGAAATAATAAAGAGCGGAAATATAAATGTGAATACCTCAGGAGGAAAAGTGCATACTATATTTAAAATTTGAATAATAATGGATAGTTTAGTCTTTGATCAGAATGCGGTATAAATAATAGTAATTAAAGAACAATAATAAACAAAAAATTGTTTGAATAACCTTCACAATAAAGTACGTTAAGTCTTTGGGTTGTTTCAGCCATTTAGATTCGATGAATTGAAGTAGAATATATAAGCTTAATACAAAGTTGATAATATCCGGAATTAGTCGCTTGAATTTATCAAATAAAGAGACAGAGTTGCCCCACTACTTATTTCTTTATACTTATTTTACAAAAAAAAAAAAAGTTTTACAGGCTAAAGGGTATATTAAAAGTGTATCCAACCAGGGTGCAGAATAGATCAAATCGATTGATAATTGGCTTATCAAATTAAGTAAGGAGTTGCATAACTAGAAGGAATAATTATCACTTGAATTCAATATTAAACTAAGCTATAGAATAAGCACTAGCTTTATTTTTTTTGACCTATTAGTGAATCTTTAAAAAAAAACAAAGTATAAGCAACGAAAATTTAAAAAATAAATTATCAAGATTAAAAAATGATATAAAATTTCATTTTCAACTATCCCAATCGCAACATCCTTAGTTATCAAAATTTAGAAATCTGTCATCTGTTTATATTCATCAATATGACAGATCAACCATCATTAACATAATACTAAATATAAACCATATCTAGTTCCGAGGAATTTGCATATATTACCTTACTAGTTCGAGTGAAAATTTTGGATAGCTTTTGAGCTTAATTTCTTTATTCGAAAATTCGAAAAAATTAAAACTAGATCTTTAAGCTCTGAATTTACTAGATGAGGCATTGTAATCAGATACTTTTACCAAATTCCCATCATTTCGGTGTAAATTATATGCCCATAAAACTAGATACTGTGTTTAAAGCTAGTTTAAAGTTTCTCAAAAAAAATTTTTAAATACGTTAAATTTATAATTTAACCTGGAGTCATTTTAAATATATTCCAAATAAATCAGATAATAAAATATACTATACTCTATTAAACAATTTTATTTTGTAGCAATATATCTTGAAGCAAATTATGAATTCAAGATTTTTTATTATAGTTTACATTTCCAAAAAAAAAAAAAAAATTAAAAGCTTTTTTGAGCTTGAGTTATAAATAAACGAATTTTAAAATAATTCTTGGTTTAATCAACTCTATCTTTCAATTGGTATCCAATTCTATATGTAGATATTACTTTCAAATGCATACTTACAGAAAATATTATATTATTTCACTCACCCTTGAAGTGATACCGAAGCTTGTCAACTCCATTAAAAAAAATTATATAATTTAATATTTATCGTTACTATTAAAAAAAATTTTTTTTTAATAAGACCAGTTGAAAAGCTTTACTAAAAAGGGAAATAATATTTTTTGACCTATTTTTTTTATTAGAATGCTTCATATCCATATCTTATAGGGAAATTTATTGCCATTAATTCAATAAATAACATATAAAATTTTCCAGAAATTAATTCCATGAAATCTCAATTTATTTTAAGTTTTTAACCCTAGTTTTACCCCAATTAATATTTTTGGGTCAATTCAATCAAGCGTCAACGAACTAACATCGAATCATCACATTTATTCAGTGTTTTTTCCTAAATGGTTTAAATTGAGATTTTATCATACTTTCACCAATACCATATTCTAGAATCTGAATATTTCAAATTATTTCTTAGTTATTCAGAAAAAATATCTCGTTTCCATTTCTTTATATTTTAATTTTATATATATTAAATAAAGTTTAATTATATTATTTTCGGGATTTAAAAATAGATATTGAGTATAATTATTGAGTAAAAGTAGCTTTTTTATAATTTTTAAAATTTTCTTGAGAATTTGAGCTCATTTTTGATTGTGAAACAATTCATAGTTTCAGTTTCTCATTTATCCTATAGGCTAACTTTTATACATAATAACTAATGATTTTTTACACCTTCGATAAAATATATTTAATTCTAGCATGTTTTTTCTTTTAATACAATAATCTACGAGACCCCAATTATTATAGATTGAGAATTATATGCTTTATATTGAGAAATAAACTCCTTTTTTTATGTTCTGATAAATAAATATTTTTCATTTTAATTTTTAGATAAATAATAAAGATATTATCTCAGAAAATAATTAATCCAAAGGAAATAAAGCATCGAGACAGGGTTAAATCTTTTTTTAAGCGAAAACTTTTTCTAAATATCAAAATTTTATTTCTTCAATTTTGGCGTAATAATCAATATTTGCATGTTTCTGACTAATAAAAACAATAGTAAAATATTGAAAAAACTAATAATTTTTATACACACTTCTTTTACATCTTCAAAGATTGGATAAGTTAGATATTGCAGTAGGACTCGAGATTTATATTAATTGTATTTTAAATCTCTGTAAAGCAAATTATAAAGATTAAAAATTAATAAAGCTATATATTGGAATAAAAATTCATAAATTACCACTTAATAAAAAGCAAATAAATTTTATAAATGTGTCAATCACTATTTTTTATATTTTTATAATTATTTGAATTATAAAAAATTAAAAACATGCCAATTAATTTATTAATTTATAATTATTTTTAAATTGAATTAAAAATATCCTCTACCTTGAACCAATACCTGCAAGGTACGGAGGACCTAGAGGTCCAGAGGGGAATTGGCTGAGAATTTATATATTTTATTAGTTTTTTTTAATAGTATGTACTTTTATCAATAAATTCACCGTTTAAAAAAAAAAAAAAAGTTGAATTAAAAATCTTAGATTCAGGCAAAAAATCACTGATCACGGTGATATTTTACAAATAATATATCTGAACATCAAAATTTCATCCAAGTTTAAAATTTCAAGCATTTTTCATTAATTTAATTATTTATTTTATAGAAACGAAAAAAAAAAAAATCAAAAAACTCAATTATAGGTAGTAAAAATATAAAATTGAGATGCAATCTGACGGAACAAAAGTGCAACTGGTTTCAGAATGAAAAGTATATAGTGTATTGATGAAAATATTTAAAGACATATCCAGATATTTTTCGTATCAGAAAATTTCTATTCATTAAGTTTAAAAAAATTATAAGATTCCAAAAATATAAAGGAAGTGAACTTAGAAATTAACTCAGGAGAAGATGAAAATTAAGGACGTTTACGAATATTTTCGAGGGTATAAAATGTTGAATATAAAATCATTTAACAAGCTCCAAATAAATATTAACTACTGAATGACACATATAAATAACTAAATGAAATATTAAAATTTTCATTTATTACTGATTTCTAAATATACATTGAATATACAATTAAGTTTAAAAACGCGAAAATTTTGGTAAAAATCGAAAAAAAAAATTGGTACTAGAAATTAAGAGTTTTTTGGAGAGGTGTTTGTCAAATTTTTGTATAAACTCATACTATATACTCTTACTGTAAAATATTAATTATTAGACGAGATAGTGTGATGAAATAACCAAGTAAATAAAAATATTCCTAAGTTCAGCTCGCAAAAATATTCTGGAAATTTTTTTAGAAAAAAATTTGAAATAACATTAACCAAATCTTAACAACAGCCTCGATTTCAGATTTATTGTACAGAATAATGACTGACGCTCAGACTGTTATAAATAATTCCAAAGAAACCTCCTAAAAAAGGGTGTAATATCTATAAAATATCATTTTTTTCTTCAGATAAACGGCCTAAAATACATCTAGAATGATAAAGAGTATATATGGATATTAATAAGAATAGATATAAACAAAAAATGATATTACAAAAATTCAAAAGTACGGATCCGAAAAAAATATTGAATAAGGTTTAATTTTACCAAATATAAAAAAAACTAGACTAGTCATGTAAATATTTCTACAAAAAATAATCTTGAAAAAATATACATTCATACTATTAGTAAAAGCCAAAAATTCAAGATACAAGAAGAAAGCAAAATTTATCAGAATTATTAATTATTAAAAAAATCTTAACAATAAACTTTGGGTTTATGGAGCTCGTTGATATAGTTTTAATCCAGTTAAATTCGGAATATAAAAATATGTCATAAAATTCTGAATTCAGTTCCGAGGTAAAATGTAATAATATTTATGATATAGTATAAAATATGAATTAAATTTTGCACTTTTATCTGAATAATATGATTTACATAATCTATTAATTAATAAAATATTAAAAAAGAACAATAAAATTTCAAAAATACAACAAAACCCATGTCATTGGTTTTCAGAATCATCAAAAATAACGAGAAAAGGTAATTATTATTGGAATAATATAATTTTTTTAAAAATGAAGATATAATAAGTTTATAAGAAATTCACGTGAAAAAATATGAAATACATTTTTCTGAAAAAGCTGTTTTAAACCTTGCATTCTTTCAGAAAAAACTCAGACATGTCTATTAATGCTTACGATTTTTAAATTAAAAACAACTAAGTATAATATGAAAGATTAATATTGAAAATATGAATAAAATTATATAAATGAAATCTCTGATATTGAACTCAACTATCATATATATGATTTTTAAATTGTACACATTGATTTATTCAAAGACAAGATGCATATTAAATTCAGTTTTTTTTATCATATATTATTATTTATTGTAAAAAATATCATCACATTTACCATCAAAAACTATTATAACACACAAAAAGATAATTAATAAAAATTTAAATAGGATAAACAAGTAAATTTTGATAGAAGAAAAACAGATTCTAATATTGAAATCAAATATTTTGTTAATACACATTAATTTTTATGAAGAGAATTATAATTACGAAACCCCTTTTAAATAAAGCAACAATAATGAAAATAGTTAACTATCTTTGATTATAACACTGCTGATAAATTCTTATGATACAAATTTCGCCAAATGGTATTTTAAGATACAATAAAAAACGAATAATTGAAACTAATTAAATATTTTTAATACTTTCATAGAGATATTTGAATTGAATTGAATTAAATCAGCATAAATTTATTTTTAAAGTTATTTTGTTTAGATATTAGAATTTTTTTATACTCATTTTTTCGCAGAATATTATAGCTGTTTTTATAACAATTAAAATGTATGAAAAATATATATAAATACAAAAAAATTTAAAACTATAAATATAGATAAATCTTTATAGTAACAAAAAAAATAGTTACTGATTGCGAACTCTGACCAATTAAATAAAAATCCCTAAATTACTGTTAAACAAGAGAAAAACCTCAAAGTTTCAAAAGACAACTATTTTTTTGGGAAAATCAGATAAATATCATGGAAAAAATTTAATATATATTCGCTTTTACTTTAATCATATTACCTTATTATTATTTAATAATAATTCATAATTCAAAAAAAAAAAATGAAGAGGAAACCTATATAAACTAAACGCTAACCAATAAGTTATGATATTAAGTTCTTTATCTGGAAAAAATGTAAACGCAATTTTTTTAGGGATAAATTAAACTAAGGTAAGACCAAAATAAAACCATTGAACTCGTTTCAATTTAGAAACAATGACTAGAACGTTAATCTCCAAGGAAAGTTTAAATAATATATTCAATAAATTAAAGTTACTGTAATTTTTATATGATACCTTTAAATTATGATTTATATTAGTCAAAGAACTTTTGGATTTTAAAAAATAATAATAAAATCTACAGAAAATATTTTAATTAATGTAGAAATAGAAAAATTAATTTATTACCTCAGTTGAAGTATTAAATAAGCTAAATGAACTTGAGCCTTTTTTTCGTATTCCGAGCTAATAAATCATTATATTCATATATTGAATACATTTAAAAATATAACTGATTTAAAATAAAATCGTTTTTATTTCGATAACAATAAAATTTTTCTATCTGAAAAAAAGCTAGTAAGAATTAAATAAAAACTTATAGAATGAATAATATTTGCAATAAAAATTTACGCAACTGGATGAGAGATTTTTTATGACTGAAAATTATAAGATTTTATTGAAAAAAGCATTGAAAAAATTCATAGAATAGATAAAATAAATAAAAATTCACTTTTTTGTCTAAAATCACCGCACATTCGATAGAAAAATATAGTATAAAATGATTTGAATAAAAGGAACCTCTTCCAATTTTAAATTTTCAACATCTATTTTTATTTATTGCATTTTGTACACAGATTACTAAAATAACTAAATCTTTGTTTATTTTCGCCTTTTTTTAATAAAAAATTCATAAAGAAAAAATTTTAAAATAAAATTTATTTAATTAAAGAGGAATATTATTATATTTAACATTATAAATCTTTACATTTAAAATTTAGTTTTTTTTAATTATTTTTAATTTAAAAACACTATTAATTATAAAATTCATATTAAGTTGAGCGAAAACAATATAATCAAATGAAATAAATGATTATAAAAAATAAGACTATTTTAACCGAATAATTTATTAGTGTTAAATCTTATGACTATAATTTTATTTGATACAGAATAGAAATTGTTTTACTAACAATTTTTTTTTGATAAGTAAATCCATTATTTTTATAGAATTCATAAATATTACTAAAAATATTAAAAATTAGGTCCTAAGACATAAAATTAGTGTTTTTTGTTAGGAAAATTGTTATTAGAAATATTAATTCAAAGAATTATAAGATAATCAAATTATTCAAATGTAAAAAATATGATTTTTATACCTAATATTTGAACTTGTCGATAAAGGGCTCTATTGATTTAATTTTGAGATAGATATATATTTTTTTCCACTATTTTTTATTTAATAAATTTATTTAAAATAAAATAAAAAATTCACATAGTTTATAGCTGATATTTTTTATTTCTTATTTTGAGTATCCGAATTATTTATCTTTGTATAATTTCAAAAAAAAATCGTGAAAAATATTTATTTATATATTTGGATATGTGTGAATTTTTTTTTTACAATTTAGTAATTACATGCATGATCAATTTAGGTTTATAAAATTGAAAACCTTAGAACTAGAGGTAATTTTTTATCTTCAATGTAAATACAGGGTATTTAAAAACACATTAACTTATTTTTAGTTTTTAAAAGTTATAATTATCTTTCTATTACAAAATATACGTCAAATTCTGCGCTTTTTTAAGCTTTAGAAATCTCATGGTTGCTTTTTTTGCTGTGATAAATATTATATATAAATTTTTAATGTTAGAGTTATATTTAATTGATTTAAATCATGAATATTTTAACGGAAAAACCTTAAAATTGTATTTATATTAATCTTTTTCTTATTTTTAAATCTATGTCTAATATTCTACGCACAATATATATAGACTGATTAATGATAGCATAAATCAAGCATATTCATAATGATAGTTGTTAATTTTCATGGATATTGAATCTTATTATTATTTTTAACAATTTATAGCTAGTTAAAATCATCCAATTTATAATTAAACAGTTTGTTTTTTATATTTAAGGAATCTAAACTCGCAAATTTTTTTTATTAAAATGAATAATGTTAATTTTAAAACTCAATAAAACTGTTTTATATTCATAAAAAAATTAATAGCTATATGGAAGCAAAAGAGAACTATGTTGGTTTTTTAATTAAATTTAGTAACTTCATTAGAAATTTTAAGCGTCGAATCAGCAATAGTTTGTTATATTTTCGAAAATAGCCCTGTTTTACGAATCTCAACATCGATATTACTCAATTTAAATTGATAATATTATTAGTCTTCTTTTATCATTACTGATACAGTTTCAGGTTTAAAACATTTTTTATTACAAGAAAATACATATGATATCACAAGATGAGTTCATTTAAATAGGTTATATGTAGAATCTAAATACATATATTTGATTTCAGGAAGTAGATTAACTGAGAATTTTCTATTAAATAAATACTTTTTATATTTAAATATGATATAAAAATATTCAAAGTAAGGTTCTATAGAAAAATAGTTCAGATTAAAAAAAATAAAACATTAAAAAATTATTTAAGAGCTTATATTAAATATAATTACGTTACTTGATAAATTAATTACTTAAATTTTTTTTAAGTAAATACGTGATTTTTTAGGGCAATAATAGGCTTCAAAAATCAATTTTTCAGTATCATTGAGACTTAATTTTTTATATTATGTTTTAGTATTTCATCTTTTTGACTCATAACTATGCAAGCCATTCAAATATGTAAGATTTTTTCAATCATAAAAATTAAAAAGCCTAGTATCGGAGGGAAATTGAAATTTAATATATCTGTGTAATAATAAATTATTTTCTGGCATGTATTGAATGTTTTTTTAGTACAATTTTTTGCCAAATATTCTAGGTAATACGAATTTTCTGAATTCTCTATAATATCATATTATAATTTAAAGCGAGAATATTTTGTTATTTACATAAAATAAATAGTCTTAGATTGTACTTTATTTCATTACATTATTTTTGATAAGTTAGGCTATAAAATATAACTATTTATGGTATAAGCTAAAATAGATTTATTATTTTTTAGTTAATATAGTCCGAAATAGGTGCATATTGAATAATCGAACAGTGAATAAAACTATACAACTAAATTAAAAAAAAAATTTACTGTTATGCTTAGTTGGTTTGGATTTTTTATATCTATAATTTATATTGTATAAATTTCCAATTTTTATATATATATTTTAGTTTGATATATTTAAATATTCTAAAACTAAAATTTAAACCTTTTTTAACAAGTTTGATTGATTTTTTATACTTTCTTTAATTTAATCTCACATTCCCTTCTTGGCTTTTTTCAGTAGTTATTGATTTTTAATTATTAATAATATTGATAATTGTAAACTTTATATTTTTTGTTGGAGTTTTATGTGTTATATTATTTTTCTGTGAAACATTTTTAGATAAAGTTAAACTTAAATCAATCTAGGCTTTTTTATACCTTTAATGTTATATCTTTGTGTTTGAACATTCTTTACTAAATATAAGGCTAGTAGAAAAATAATCGAATAAATTATTAAATATGTATATAAACTATAATTTAAAAATGTATTCAAGTTAACGCCACAAGTTTTTATTTATGTGAATATACACATTTACATTTATATTTACTTTACACAACTTGCATGTTTGAAATTTCTAATACAGGTCCATCTGTATTTATATTGTATAATTGTGTATATTATTTATTTCATAACACATTACATAAAAATAAGGCTTGATTTTTAACAATTAGACTGCTTTTAGCATAAATTGACTCTATTTTTCATATTTTTGCTGCTAAAAGCATTTTACATAAAAAAAATTTGTAAAATTTGTAAAATTTTATAGGTCAGCTGGTAAATAGGTTAAAATGGGATTGGGTGTATTTTCTTGATAATCTTAGTTTCATTCAACCAATTAATTGATTAGGTTATAGTATAATTTGCCAATTCAAAAAAAAGGATCAGTTTTTCTTATTTTATCAGTGTATTTAGGAATTTAAATTGATAAAAAAAATTAGTTTTACACAATAAGAATTATTATTTTTATATGACTTAACAAGCATAAACTCTTTGCGCTATAAAATGTCATTTTTTTTATAACTCAAACTTTTTATTTTAATTTAATATAAAATTTCTAAAAATTAAGAACCGAAAGTATTATTAAATGAAGATTAGTAGGAAGAAATGTTATGGAAAGAGAAAAATTAATTTTAGTCATATCAACTGTCATTGAAGACTAATTTTCCTTCAGGCTCTATTTAGAAATATTTAGTTCTTATAGTTAGTCAGGATTCTCTTTTTTTAGTGTGTTTGAATTATATAGTGTTTTTTTGTTTTAAATCATATTTAAGCCCATTAAATAGTCCTTTTCCAGGTAAATTTGTTTCTAATGGGGCATTTCGGCCCTCACTCTTTAAAATTCCATATTGAAAGCCCATACAGAATGTTTAACTTTGGAAATTTCTTTACCATTGGCTGTAAAATTTTAAGATTACCTCTATTGTAAATCTATTGGCTATTTCAGTATCGAATGAATTTGAAATAATGAAATTATAAATCATTTTTCACAAATAGGAAACTATTCTACAGACAAAGTAGATATGCGGAGTCTTTTTCTTACGTTCTTTGCAGGACTTGTATTCCTGTTACTGTTTGAAAATTCCTTTATTCCAAGACCTTATTTTTTCTCCGGTAATTAATGCGTTTTTAAATAGCAGAAATAAAAAGCTTATATTTTCGGTTCCAGATCTATTTTACGAATTTTTGACCAATTGAAAATGGGTTCTGCCGATGTAGTTCATTCAATAAGGTCCCATTTTGACTGTATTATCAGTTAATTTTTACTAAGTAGTTCAATTTTGATATTTTATGTCTTATTAGTGTGTTTTTCTATTTATTTTTTATTTATTGAAATATTTCATTTGATATTAATAATTATATTGAGTTATGTTTATCTACAAATTTCATTTTTGAAGATTCATATATTGGAATAACCTCATTTTTTAGCATTATTTTTATAAAATATAAAAATATTTGCTTATTTTCCCATATTAGTTTACATTTTTCCAGAAATTACCCGCAATTTTTTATCCCGTTTTTTATCAGCCAGGATAATATTTTTTTTAAAGAAATTTATGAGTTTATTTATGTTTTTATGACCTTAAATTTGAATTTTATCGAATAAATTTCAGATATGTCGCTTTTTTAAAATTCATTTATGCAAATAGATATTTTTAAAAATCCGCGCCATATTTGTGGAAACATATTGCAGCTGTATTTTTCTTTGTTACCCATGATCAAACTAGAGTAACTGTCAACTTTGTACAGTTTGATTGAAAATGAATGTAAATTGTGATGGGCGGGATATAGTCATATTCTTTTTTTTTATTAGAAGATATTTGTACCATTTCATAAATAATTATTTTGAGTGCAAATCAATATAAAGTAATCCCAACCCTTCTATTATTTTAAAGCTAAATAGTATATATTTTTATCTTCGTTTTTTTATTGGATAAAATAAATCTGTTGATAATTCTTTTTATATCTGCTATAATCATTTTTTCAAAAGGAATTACACGTGCTAAAAACCATAATTTAGAAAGTGCGAATTTGTTGGATATTAATAATTTCCCTTTTATATTTAGTTTTCTATTACTATATTTCTGTCGACTATTTTTTATGTAAGATGCAAATATTTTTGATTTTCTTTAGTTGATGCCCCGCAAGAATCAAATTTTATTCCAAGATATTTAAAGCTTTCTTCTGGATATAATTAGTGATTTTCTATTCAAAATTATGTAAAATTTCCTATTTTGATACGTATATCTTTATCGTAATTTATCCTTGCGTTTTATTCTAGCGAATAAGTATTCAGTGCTTTATTTACGGCATTTTAATTCTCTTCATTTGTGATATCTATTATAAGATCGTCTGCATAGAATAAATTTTTAAAAAAAATTTTAACCACTGTTATTCCATTTATTTTATTTCTGATGAGCTCTAAAACGGGTTCTAAAATAATATTATATATTAATGGTGATACATGGGTCCCCTTTTCTCAGACCTTGCCCAATTGAAATTGGATTTGTGTTCTCATTAATTTTAATATAATTTATAGGGTGTTTATTCAGATTTATTATTCTATAAATAGATTTTAAATCTATACCAAATGCTGAAAGGCATTTGAAAAAATATATCCAGTCCTCTCTATCACATGCTTTTTCTTTATCCATTAAGAGAAGGTAATAATTAGTTTTTTGTGGTTTAGATCTCCCATTTTCTATAAAGTTTTTTTCATTGATATTATCAATTATACTTTTGCTTTTTATGAATCCTGATTGGTAGGGGTTAATAATTTTACCTATTAATTTTTTTAGCCTAAAAGCTACTATTTTCGTGTATATTTTTTCGTCAGTATATGATAATATTATTGATCTATAATTTTTTAATTCCTAAAGATCGCTCTTTTTGGGAATTAAAATTTTAATAGAGCTGCCACCAATTTGGTTCCAGTTTTTCATTTCTGAGAGATTTTTGAATATTTATTCTAAAAGACCTGTTGTTTTATTCTTAATTTTTTATAAATTTTTTAATTTAGGCCGTCAGAACCTGGTTTTTTATTGTTAGGCGATTCTCTTATTGAATATTATATTTCATTTACGGTTATTTTCTCTCCTAAAATTATGTTATCGCTCAATTTGGATTACTATTAATGTACAATATCAATTTTTATTATCTTGATACATTCAGTGAACCTTTTTAGAATAGTTTTGGAAAAAATGAGTCATATTATTTTAGAATTTAATCTTTATTCCAATTGCTATATCTAATGAAGTTTTAATATCTTTAATCTACTTATTTTCCTCTTTTTTTTTTAAGGAGACCAAAAAAGAATTTGTTTGGCTTATCATTTTTTTCAGCCCAATTAACTCAAGATCTTATTACTATGACATCGATTTTACCCTTTCTTATTTTTATAATTCTATTTTCGATTGATTTAATTTCTTCTAGGTATCGTTATTATTTTCGTATCTTTACTATTTTAATTATTTATGAGTTTGTGATACACCCTGTTATTAAAATTGATAATATCATTTTTTTTTCTAATTAATTTAATTTAGAGTAATTATTACACATATTCCTATATGCTTTTTTTTAAAAATGTATGCAACTGTTAAGACTTGTCGTGAAACTAAGGCTTTGATCCAGCCTATAGTTTCGTTGTGTTTTGGTTATTCTGGGAGGCTACCGAGTCTAACCAAGGATCCTGGCAAAAAGAGTTTAACCCTCTTAACCAGCAAAATTATTATTAATTTCAACTATAACTCAAATTAAACAATTAAGAAAATTCATGCCGCAACAATCAGAAGATTGCAGCGCAGTTCTAGACGTCACTGGAATTTCATGCTAAAACTTAGGAGTTAATAAACATTACTTATGTCAGTATCATTTCTTTTTATTATTTACTATATATAAAGAGTGTGCCCAAAGTTGGGAAAACTCTCTCGCCATTTTATTCTTTTAAATAAAATACCAAAAATTCAACTTTAAGTATTTACATAACTTCTTAGTAAAACAAACTTCAAAAGTACGCTACAAATAAATACTATTAAACTATAGGTATACTTAACTAGTAAGAAGAAGTCTATAATTGAGCTAGTAATTACGAACTTCTACTGAGGATATACCCTGTATTAGTATTTATCAGTCTACACAAATTAAATATATATATTTTTATTTTATTAAAACCTCTCACGAATCAAAACACTCTGATGTCTAAATCCCCCTGTTCGTCAATAGAAACCACACCGCCTATCCATGGAGCTAATTTCATCGAAAGCAAACCCACTAGCAATGGATACACTCATCAGATTGCTGCAGGAATAGTCACCGACAGTAATACTGATGAGAATATCTAGGAAGGATCCTTAGGAGCCACGACATTCCTGTTAGACTAATAAGTACATTTTTTAGTCCATTGTTAATAGGATTTGTTACTGCTCTCTTTTTAAAAAGGTTTGAGTTTAGTTTCCTCCATGTTGATCTTTTTTTCTTTTTAAACTATTTTATAAATTTTTATAGAGATAGATTTTCGGTCTGAGAATTCACCATTTTCTAGTCTTTCAATCTTTGCCTTACGCATTAAATTCTCATTTTTATTATGTGGTCTATTCTGGACCTATTTTTACCAGATTAATCATTTCAATTGTAAGTTACATCATTTATGCATAGCTTGCTTATAGAATTTTCTAGTTTGAGTACTTTCGTTATTTTTTCAACCTAAGAAAATTCTTTTTTATTGGACGTTCTAAGGGGGAATGTATCTCTATATTCATCTTCCGCTATATTAAAAACGACGGCTATTATTATTTCTTCATTAATTGACTTTTTTTTAATAGTTCATCATGTAAGAAATCAAGAATAATTCTCCTATCTTTATCATTATTGGGTAGATGAAGGTTCACTAATTAATTCGATAAATTCTGATTTTAGAATTGATGTGATTTTATTTTGCTCCAAGAAGGATTAGGCGTTATTAATTGAGTATATTTTTTTATTTATAGTTGTTACTGTATATTTGATACATATTAATTTATCATTCCAGTAGTTGGTCCAAATTTTTTTGTTATTTTTATTTATATTGATTTCTTGCAGACGTAAAAAGTCCAAATTTATTAATTTTTAAAGATGCGAGAAAAGACTTTCTTATTTTTTATTTTCTGAAAAGACTTTAATATTTAAGGTGGGTATAGATGTAATATTTTCTTTCATATTCATCTTAATTTATTTAATTCTTTTAAATGTTAATAACTATGTCTTTCCTCTTGCTCCTCCATATGAGTAGGGTTATCATTTTGAGTTATTTCCTCATTTTTTACCTCTTCAATCATATTTTTATTATCAATATTGAGTATTTTATCACTTTATGCGGATCTGATATTCACCAGCGATTTTATTGCTTCAATATCATGCGCAATTCTACGATCTATCAGTAACAAATTTTCCAGATCTGTTTTCTGGCTTTCAATATTTTATTTCTAACTTTGTAAAAGCAGTCTCCTGATATTTCTTTTTCTCGCATTCTCGTTTTTTCTTTAATTTTCTCAGCTTTGGTAAGCTTTTCCTAAATAGTGAGTTTTTTTTATTTAGGTTTTCCTTATATACTAGATTTTTGTTTATTTTATTAAGATAGAGTATTAGCTCTCTCGATAAATTTCATCGTTAACATTTGGCTCAAGTAGGTTTATATGGCTACTTTTATTAATCAAGTTAATTTTACTAGGTTTATTTTTGTTATAATTACTATGTGTACTAATTTCACGTATATATTTAATTGTACCTTCACTATATCCATCAAGTATGTAGTTCACAACTATTTTTTACTGTTATCCTGTAAGTCGTAATTTATATATTTAGAAATCTCCTATTTGGAGCTTAAGGGTTTCTTTGAATGTAAATTTCTTTTATTCTCATCAAATATTGTTTTCTGAATGGTTGTCTTATACAATATAAAATTATTTAATATTTCTTGGGCTGCTTTACCTTTCTCTTTTCAGTTTATTTTCGATTTTCATTTTTATTTCACAAAATTCATTTTTTCAGTGTGATAATTTTTTGCATTAATTGCAGATAGTTTGTGCTTCACTCCAGATCAGAAACAACTTAATATCGTTTACATCCATAATTTCTGGTATTTCATTACGTTTTGTTGACTTTAACGTTTTTTTAATAATTTTGGTTCAAAATGAGTTACCTTTTATATGTTTTATCGCAGTTTTATCTATAACTTTGCCTATTTTTGATAGAATTTCATGCGTCCATTGACCAACCTCACATACGCTAAGGGCGTTATATGATGAGATGGTTATAAATTTGTATTCTTCGCTGTAATTTTTGCGTTTAATAGATCTAAATTTTTACCATCTATCATTATCTCTCTGTTTTTTTTTTTTTTTTTTTTTGCATTTTCTTTGCTTTCTTCATCCTTGAATTTCTAACAATAGGCATTTTCTTTTTCTATCGATTTCAAAATACACTTGTATTTCACCGATTTGGTCTATTATAATATCTTTGATGATATCATCTAATTCGAAATTGAATTCGCTTAGACTAAAACCAAGTTAAAATGGGGTCTCTACCATACATATTATTTTTATTCGTGGTTTATTTCCAGAAACTTTCTTTAGGATTGAGATAAGTTTAAAATTGTTTATGCGTTTACGAATATCATTTTTATGACCTAATCTGATACCTTTACGGGATTGTTAATGTTAATCGAAACCAAATTTTCCCAACTGCATTGTTCGATGAACTTGGTGCTAATTTCGTTAGCATGTATTATTGTTTAGTAGGTTTGTTAACTTGTGTTTTTTGATATTATTTTTACAGTATAGTGTTAAATTTGGTTCTTATTGGTCAGTTTTTTGGTTTTCTTCAAATTTGAAGAGAGAGCTTTTTGAAAATACTCTTTTTATTCAGAATCTCGCGCACGAGTAAAAGCCAATCGTTTTATGACTTAAATTTAACAGCAAAAACGCTGATTAGCGATTGATTTGTTGGCATGTATTATAATTGGCTGGCTAACTATCATTTCAGCAAAGCGCATCAATAAACCAAATAAATAGGTACAATCAATTATTTACCTTACCATAGATCTTCAACGGTCTCGTTAATAAAATATTGGAGATTATTTATCCAGTAGATACTAAATTTGTATTGTATTTATTATTATCATTTTTGAAATACGATAAAAGCAAGAGGGGAAATGAGCGATACGAACAATAACGCAATAGCTGGGCAGCTACAGAGTCTACTAGAAAAAACGGTTCGGATATCGATTAGCGATGGGCGAAAGTTTATAGGCGAGTTTGTTTGTATTGATGATCAGATGAATGCTATACTCAAAGGAGCGATGGAAGTTTCAGATGTTGGTACGAGGAATGTGGGGATGGTTATGGTTCCTGGAAAACATCTAAAAAAGTTCGAACTTGCACAGCCTGAATACATTTGACAAACTTATGAGGGTTTATTTATTGTCATTACATTTACATACTCTTCGGTAGACTTTTTTTTTTGTTTAAATTTTAGTTTATGGGCTCATGGTTCAAACTGATATGAATAATAGTTGTATTTTTTAAATTTAATTTTTTGGTAAGAAAAAGGATAATATACTATTCGTGCATAAAATCATTCATATATATATATTGGGAGAGTTGTGGTATAAAGGCACTATCATTTAATAAAGATTTAAACCGTAGTTAAACTAACATCTGCATTTTTGAAATTTTTTGGTTAAAAAAAGATTTTTTTTTATCTAACTTTATGCGTATAAGCATGAAGCTAAAGATGAGTATAGAAATAAAGAAATTGTTTGAATAAAGTAGGGCAAGGCGTGTTAATTTTTATTTAATACATAAGCGATTATTAAAGTGGGGAAGAGGAATAAAGAAACTTTTTAGGCGCCGTGCGATTACTGAACGAGTGTTTTGAATAGCTTGGTGACCTCCTCTTCAGAGGCATTGTCGAGAACAACTTTTTTTTCGATTCCTTTTTCGAAACGAGCGATAATTCTGGATTCGACATTTTCGGCTTCTCTGACAAGAATAGGCATGTTTGGATTTGCAGCTTTTATGGAAGAATATTTGTTGAGTATAAAAGTTCTTAGGCCTTGGCTCGCTGGTGATGAGGGTGATAGATGAACCCTGATTTCTCTTAGACTCTTTGAAAAAGCGTTCATTTTAAAAATTTTTTTTGAACAAGATTTCGAATTTACTTGATTATTGAAATTAGTTTCTAGTCTAAAAAACGGTAAACTTGGAATATAACGTAAATATAGCTAAGAGTTTTGGATTTCAAAAAAAAAAAAGCGTTAGGTTTAATCTTTAGCACAATTTTTATTCTTTTCTTATCATTAATCTATAATAAGCGAGGCTAGTTGTTATCCAATGGAACAGCGAGTTAAAATTGAAATTTAAATAACAGCCAATTATTGAAACTAAATGAAGGCTTCCTAAAAGCCGGCCAATGAATATAATGTATGAAAACAAAAATCTAATTAAATAAGAGTCCAATGAGAAGAAAGAGTAAAGGTGATTAGACAGGTATATAAATTTGTCCAATTGATAGTCAGGGAAGGATAAAATGTTTAAATGTTTAATTCCTAATTTTTATTTATAAGTGTTGAAAATGGAGAAAAGCATCAAAAATCAATATCCTAAATAACAAAGAGAGCCAAAAATAAGATTTTTTATAATTCAGAAAAAGCAAATATTCTGGTTCTCAATAGAGCCTGGAGGAAAGTTAGTCTTCAGCGACAGTTGATATCACTAATCCTCTCCTCACTTTTCTCTCTTTATTAATCATACATCTAATTTTAATTTTACTTTTATTATATACGCATAATGTTCTATTATTAATAAAATCTAAATATTAAAAAAAAAAAAAAAAAAAAAAAAAAAAAAA
>LSSN01006089.1:0-13140 GCA_001970855.1 Smittium culicis | reverse complement strand
TTTTTTTTTTTTTTTTTGAATATTATTATAAATTGGATATAACGCAAAAAAATTGAGATAAGTTTTAAATTTTAAATTTAAAAAAATTGAGAATTTAATTTTAGTATGCTTTTACTTAATATATTTAAGTTAGAAAGATATTTTTATGTAGATATCCTTTAAATTTTTGAAATTTAAAGTAAAAATATAATATAGGCGCAATTGGAAAAAATATCATAAATCGGAGCTTGAATATTAAGACAGTTTAATTGATCATATTTTTTTTGGATAGTTATATAATCGAGGTTTTTACAAAATTAAGCAAAAAACTTTTAAAAATTTTTTTGTTGAAGATAAATACTTTGGAATAAAAATTATTTTTATGCAATTTAAAATTCAAGAAATAATTGAAATTTTAATTATATTCTTATTAATTATTTGAATTTATAAAGTATTAAAATGCAAATACGCTTTAGATTCTATCTGGACTTCTTTTGTGAGTGTGCATAATTTAAATGATTAAATTGTAATTTACTATCAATTAAGCTTGAAATTTGATTTCAAACCCAAAATATAGTATTTTTTTATTTTTATATTTCGATTTAGTTGAATAAGATTAAAATTTATAAATTTCCAAAATTTTGTAAATTAATCTATATAATTAGTTTGGCTCAAAAGATTATTTCTTTAAAATAATAAATTATTGAAAATGAAATAAATATTTAAATTATTTTTCCAATTATCTTTTCTCTAAACAACTTTTATTGTTATTACAAATATTATTTAGCGATATATTTGCTAAATTTACTGCTCAGATGATTATAAAAGTGGGGCATAGACGTTTATTATTAATTAAAAGTAAAATTTTTATCATATGCACAGCCAATTACTGTAAAAAAAATATCTATCAACTCAAAATATAATAAAATAACTTTAAAATCATATTTTTATATTTCTGCTATTTCTAGACTATATATGATGTAAAAAAAATTACTATTATTTCTCATATAAACATAAGGATATTATTGGTTGTAAAAAAACTTCTGTTTTTCATAGAAAATTTTTTATTGTCTATTTTACTTTATATGTAAAGAAATTGAATAAGGAAACTTCTTAAAATGAAATGTTTGATTAGTAACATACTTATTTTAAATATTACCATGAAATCTCATTTCTGAAACATAAAAACTTGATATAATATATATAGAATCAATTTGGGGTTTATATAAGAAATCACTCCTCATACAAGATTTAATATGCTATTTTTGATTCAATTTATTTTTCACTTATCTTTTTTATTTAGTACTAATATCAATACATTATTCTCTCATAAAATAAAAAAAATTGTCAAAAAAAATATTAATAAAAACAAATTATACATGAAAATTATTTCCTTAAAAATATATTCAATAATAAAAATAATATCTAGGAATAGAAAATAAATATATCAATCAGACCATAATCATTCGCCAAAGTTTTATTTGTTTTATATCATTTCGAGAAAATCTACACTTTTTTTAGACACTATTATACTATAAAAAATTAAATTTTAAAAAAAAGCATCCTGATATATCGAATTAGTAATTGAATTGATTATTTAGCAGTTATAAATTATTTTTGGTATTAAAAACATTTTACTGGGTACTTTTAGTCTTATACTGGATAATGCATAAAAAATTCGCTTTTTTAATAATTGATGTGGTTTTTTTTGATTCTGATGTAAGGAATCGAAAGGATTGTATTTGAAAACTCTAATTTAGGTTATAAATCGTGATCAATAGCCTATTATATCAGTACTATTCTCTTGAATATAGGACATTTATATGTTTTTTAGTACTTAATAAAAATATAACTGAAGTCAATGATATATGATTTTATTGTTATAATTCCTAAAAAACTGATCAATTATAACTAAAATACACAAAAAACCACAAAAAACTATATTCCACTTATTAATACCATGAAAAATCATTAACATTTTTATTAAAACGTATTAATTGTATAAATAAAGTAGATAATTAAAAGCGGGTCTATTATTACAGCTATTTCATTTCTAACAATAATTATCATTTTTATTAGATACACAGTTTATAGTAATCGAAAATGATTTCTTATATCGTTAAAAATAAAATGTAAGAATTTTGGTTAATATAGTTAATCAAAAAAGCTACGAAAGTGATAAAAATAGTATCGTATTGTGATAAATCACATATATAACATCATTTAAAAGCAAAAAAACCTTTTTTTTAATATTTTGATTATTCATTATAATTAAAAAAAATGGAACTTAGACTTTACTAGAAAATTATCAAGAAAATAAAAAAAATTTTTTTATAATATTAAAAATTTAATACCTTTTTAGGAGATGAAAAATATATTTTCCTTATCTATAACAATAGATTATCAATAAATATCCTAATAATATTAAAATAACCACTCTAGATTTTATTTTAATTTTTTTCTCTATTAGTTAATATTAAAACCAAAAAATAGAAATATTTTATTATATTTTTTTTAGAGTTATTTTTAATTATATTTGCATTTTTAAAACCATTTCAGAAATTATGTTATTTATAAAATTCAAATTTGAATTATTCAATTATTTATAATATTGATATAAACTTTTAAATCAAAAAACTAAAGCTCCATATTTCCATAAACTATCATTCGAATTAATTAAAAACAAATTAAAAAAAATTATGATTTAATTTCAAAGGATTATGTTAATATTTCTTCAAAATAAATAAAAAATTTTTAATCGAATCGCTTTAATATGGTTATTTTGTATTAAATGAAATTGGGGGATACAAATTAAAAAAATCATTTATATTTAAATATAGCCATTTATTGATCAATTTAAAATTTTTAATCTACGAAATACTATTCTTTTTTAAAAATAAATAATACTACCGGTGATTTATTTATGATTTAATTCTATATGGAAAAATTCAATTGGGATCAAAATGTTATTTCGCATTATGTAAGGCTCTTTTATTTATATTACCACACAAATTTATGGATTTTTAAATAAATTAATTATAGCTATTTAGATATTTAACATCGAATATAAAGAAATTGAGAAAAACATATTATAAATATATAAAATTTTAATATTTGAATCTTGATTCTAGGATTTTTTTAATAACCAGTGAATTTTTTTATATTAGTACAGAATTAAGTAACATTTGAATTTCCAAACGCTAAAAAATCTTGACGCCATATTCATAACCACCGTATTTTAGTATAAAAAAGTGTATAAATGTTAAACCTGTTCTATTTTTTGAATTTATAGATATTGAAAATTTATAATTCGAATCATTGGATTCTTCATAATTTCCTGTCTCAATATATGAATTTAAAAATTTAAAATAAATTATAATCAATGAATATTCGGAGCTTATCATGGCTTACGCTTAATTACTAAAAAAACAATTTAAATAGCCAATTAATTATTTAAATGAACAAACTTTCATCATTCTAGTCTTATAATGAAATTTTCTAGCTAAATAAAAATAACCTATTTTAAATGTGCAACGTTCAATTTTTGATTTTTATCATTAGCTCGTTATGGTTTATGCTTAGTGTCGAAATAGTGATTAATTATTTAGATTTTATGTAACGATTTTGTAATAGTTTTGAAATAAATATGCAAAAAATTATGATCCTTTATTTTAATCATCCTTCTATTGTATATCGATCCATCATAAATCATATTAATAAATTTCGGTATTTATCGTAAATAAATTATGCCTAAATAACTAGTTTTATTTCTTTCTCTGAAGGTTAAATCTGTAAATATTTAAAATTTTGTATAGATTAAATAAACGATCTCGCTTAGCTTATTTGTTAAGATGGGTTTTTTATTATTAGAATGTATTTTAAAATTTAATAATTATTTAAAAATTGCTTATATAAAAATAATTTTTATATTTTTTTGAAGGGGGGGAATAAAATTTCTGAAAAACCTGAAACATCCTCCTTTTGTATAATTTCAAGCACTTTTATATATAAGAATATATCTTGTGGTTTTTAGATGAGATGTGTAACTAAGAGCCCATCTAATTGCACCGAATTTTTATAATTGATTTATTTTTTTGAGATTAAATAACATCTCTCTGTAGTGATTTTTCACTACGGCACATTTGCACTCAATTTGTTTTCTTGTTCTTTTAACTTTAGATGTGAGTGGAATACATCGTTGTGATATAATCTATTCTCTTATGATTTGTTTTTTGCGAAATATTTTATTTTAAAAAATTAAAACAGCAAATATTTATGATTTAACTTGTATTAAATCTAGAAAAAGAATACGGATAATAATATTTCTGAAGGAAATTAATAATAACATAAAATGTGAAGATTATGATTTTTTTCCATAAAGTATGAACAGTAGGTAATTATATATATCTTTATTATTATTTTTTTATGAAATTTATTATAAAAAAATTACTAAGTAAGTAATATTTCTATCGATATTCATATTTTAATTTTTTTACAACTAAATTGAGGGATTAATAATAACATGAACGATGATTTGTATTGCTCGTTTACTTATAAAAAGAATCTAAATTGGTTTAATAATAGAAATTATACTATAGATATTTTAACAAATATCCATACGATAGCATATCTTTAACCACCAGTAGCTTAGAATAAGATAATTAGATAAAGAGCCTAACGGATATATAAAAAACTAGAAAATGATTTAATAAAATAATTATATTGCACCGTTTGTTGTCAAAGGTGGCAATATTTCAGAACATATTTTTTATTTAATTATAATTTTTATTTTTTCAAGCATATTTCTTGCATTTTTTAACGAGGTTTAAAATACTTTTATCGAAATTTAGTAAACATATCAATTTTTTTCATGATCTACATAATTGTTTATTATGGTGCTGCTACAGAAATTTTCAAAAAAAATTTTTTTTTTTTGATAGCTATCTTTAAATAAAGAAGGTTTTTTTTTTTTTTGAATTTATTCATTATATAATACTGAATTTTCTAGTTTTTCAAATATGTTAATTTTATCAATTTATAAAAAACGACCATTTTTTTAAAATATATTTAGAAAAAAAATATTTTAATACTGATTTTTTCAATTTTTTAAATTCTATTGTATTCGCCGCTATTTTCAAAAATTGTACGTTTTTTCCGTATTACCAATCAGATTCAGCTTCACAAAAGAATCTCGCATTTAATGCATTTACAGACAATTATATTTTATTCTAATTAGTAGCGTAGGCGATTAAAATTAAATATAATCATAACTAGTATTTTTTTTTAAATTTCTTTTACAATATTTTTACTTTGTAAAAGTTTATAAAATTACAAATTCTATTTTAACCAATAATTAATAAGATTAATTGTTTTTCAATTTTTAATCTTATTGCTCTAATATAATCGTAGGTACAACCAGTTTTATCTTAATTTAATATTTTATTATTTATTTAATTATAAAACAATAAAGATATTGAGATGCATAAATTCCAGATTCTTAGCATAAGCGGAGATTTTTTTACTAGTTACTCTATTCGCTAGTGTCAAGTGAACAAATAAACTAACTGTATCAAAAAAATTATTAGCATAATTTTCATGATATTAGAAATAAAATTAAAGCTGAAAGCGCGGAATTAATTAATAGAAAATATTATTCGCCACAATGTAACCTCGCATGTAATAGTAAACGCTTTTATGCGCGAATATGCTTAATTCTATATAATATAAAATCTTAAATCGCTATTATTTTTTTAGTAATTATTTATTTATGTGAATATATTTGATAGACAAAAAACTATCAATTCTTTGTTTAAAAGTTGCATAGCTGAAAAATGGCTGCTAATATTAGTATATCAAAAAACTTGAATTGCAGTTGAAAAATTAACCCTTTAACGATAAAAATTCTTTAAAAGAATGATTTATAGATTAATTTATAAGCTATAAGCGAGTTGATAAGTAAATTTATTATACACTAATATTCTAGGTAAAAAATTTATTAGGGTCTTGCAACAAAGTTATTGGTAATATAAAAAGTTGACTATAAATCGTAGACTAAATAAAAAAAAATATACTGGAAAGAGTAAATATAATCAAAATTAATACGCTCTATGAGCTTATATTGAAAAAGGGTCTAGATTTTCCTGCTGATTTATATTCTAAAAAAGTCGATTTTATTTAATTTTTTTTCGGTAGTAGTGGGGCGTTCAATATTACATGACGTATTTCAATTGAACATTGACTATATCGCTCTATCAAAATCTTGCATTAATTATAAGGTTATAAATCACAAATCTTAAGCTCAATGCTACAATATATTTTTTGCATAAAAAGCGCTGCATTTGATGAAAAAAATTTAAAGTGAAAATAGCACAAAGTATATTTTTATATCAATAATGAAAACAGAGCTTTAATTTTTGACGGTTATTTTATTAATTTATGCTTAATATTTGTATAGAAATAATCCGTATTTTAATCTAATTTTTTGTATTTTCATTATTATGCTAATTAGATTATAGAAAATTTTATTGATGAAAGAATTATAATATGCCTTAAAAGATACTATAATTATGCTATAAGGTTCAAAGTGTTTATCGCTTCTTGATAGAATATCTTTAAAAAATTCTGCTTTTTTGAAACGAAAAAAAAACTATAAATAAAGCGATAATTGACTATTATCCCAACATTCAAACCATCTTACTTTGAAATTATTTTGAGAATCCTAGAAAATACTTCTTCAATTAATAAGATAAATATTAAAAATGGTCAGATTTTTTTTGAATAACAGCTTAGGGTTTGTATTAGTTGCAGCTACTCTTGCGTTTATTGCAACATGTAGCGCGGTGCCAAAATCCCCAGCCAATTTTGATTTCTTCAGACACAGTTATTATAATGAAAAAATCAAGTCTATTTCTCCTATACCAAATAGATGCTATACTGTTGGGAAATTCGCTTCTGCTGCATTCTATGGACCTGCATTAGATGTTGTCAGGATGTATACAGAACCATGTTGCAACGGAATTATGAAAGAAAGAATCATTTCAATTTCTGGTGCCCCAGGAGATAACATCAAGGATTATGGGCACTTATTCTCGTCTTTTATGTACAAGCCCAAAAACGATCATTCGCATTGTCATTGTGGACATCATAATCATCAAGATTCAAACATTGGTTATTAACCTGGTTGTAATCATGAGAAAAATAATGGTTTTGAGTCTAAAGCCTGCGAGCCTAGGAAGAATTGCGGTTCTGGTTATATCCTTGATTAAATAGTAGATTTTTATGCTATGTAGCAGTTTTTTTACTTGTAATAAGAATATATTAAACAAAAAATATATGCGTTTAAATAGCGAAGTTATAATAGTCTTAATTAATTTTTATGAAGCTTTATTTAAATCAACTAAAAGAAGTTTATGCAACTATTAATATTTACTATAAATACAAGAAAAATCAATCTGATTATAAAAAATATAGATATAAAAGAAGTATCCCAATGATTTATATATCATATATGAAGTATTCTGAGTCAAAGATTACCATTATGAAGATTTTGTAATCTATTTATCGGCGTTTCAAAGAATCCAAACGCCTTTTAAATTAATAAATTCACTATTTTTCGGATACTAAAATTATGATTTTATATACCGATTGAATATAATATTTCTAATCGGAAAATTATTGTTTTTTTTTTATCTTTTATTCTAATTCATAAAACTTTCTTTCTCATTTGATTATAGCTTTTTTGTAAATTGTAGTTTTATTCAAATTTTTTGAAATAGCGTGGATAAAAAAAAACAATTTATCGTAATGCTTTAAGTATGTTTCATTCATAATAAGATTAAGATGTTTAATAAGAAATAGTACCAGTTTTTTATAAGGATTACTTTTTTTTTTTTTGGCTAATGTAGAGACAGTTTTAATGGATTGATAATAAGAGTTAAAAAATGAATAAAATTTTATATTAAAAAATTCTTTAATAGATTTTTTTTATTGATAATTCAATGTTTTAAATCATAGATATATACTTATAAGATGTTTTAAAATTAAATTTTCATACATCTACAGTATTAAAAAGCAAAAGTATTCGCAGTTTAATAGTATATCTGGTTTTATAATAGAAATAAAATACATATTTTAAACTTTATTGAATTTTTTAAAATAAAAAATTTTTTTTCTACAGTTGAAATAATATTTTTTATTTGTTTATTCATACATAAAAAATATTCCAAAATTTTTATTATGTATAAATTGGCAATATTTTATTGAACCTTTCAGAGACTGTTGGCTTTTTTCATACTCCCAAAGTATAGACAAATCTAATAACTTTAAGCTGAAAAGATAAGCTAATATACAATATATTGAATTATTGGCTATGATGTATATCGAATCCAATACTAGCTTATTCTTAAAAGATTTATCGGTTGTGGTTATTAAATAAGTATAATAGTGTTTGATTGGAATGGGTTAAAGGGTAAATAAAATTAAATTTTAATGTGATATACTTTTAATTAGTGTAGTTTTTATTAAAAAGTATTTCATTTGAAAATAAGAAGTGAAAAATTTATAGAGAGTTCCATATAATTTATTCGATATTATTTTCCTATACGATTTAAAACTTGAAATTATTTCTTAGAATATGGAAATTTAATTTAAGAAAGCGCCAGCTCTACGGAAGTCTCCCAATTTTAAAAGAAAAAAAAGATTACAGATAAAAGTTTTATATAAAGAAGGGCAAGGTTATAATTCTATTTGGATGCTACAAAGTTTTGTTTTTAGCTTCGAGGGGTAGAGGCAAGAGGATGAGTATATAGTTGTATAGGCAAAATTATTTAATCAGCCAAGTAGTAATTGATTTGCAATAGCTGTTATGCAGGTTTGAGGACTGGGATTTGTATTTGATAAAATAAAGAAATAATACGTAACAATGTGGGTCATTTCCATTCTATTGAATAAGACGAAGTAGAAGGATGATTTAATTATAGACCTGCTGGGGCAGTAAATGCAGTGCTGCTTATCTATTGGCAGCCAGTTATTTAATTCTGTTATCACTTTCTCGTAGATGTCCAATAGTTATGAGTCAGTGGAGTATGGGGGTGAGGATTATAAGACTGCAGAAAGTGTAACGCGTCTGAGAAATTGGATAAAGCAAAACAGTTATAGCTAATGGCAATAACTGCTAATAAGTTAATTATAAAACTCTAACCTGCTAAATAAACCATAAGGCTGCTGATATATGCGTTAAAGTCAGTTTTTGTACTTGTGCGACAACTAACTGTCTTATCTGTTTACATTAGTCCTTTTTGGATCATATTCATATTTATTTTTTCTGTCTAATTATTTTACCAAATACCTGAACCTATCTTATTGCGATTAACCCTTTAAAAACCACGTCATACTATATCAGTCTTTTTTGAACCCTGGGCATACTTGTAGTTCCTCCTCAAGTCAAATTTAATACTTCCAGGCAAAATATAAACTACAATGTCACAGGAAACACGTCCTCAAACAAACAGATACACTGAACAAATTATAGATTTGTTGCCAAATAAGAGCGAAATAATTTCTGACGTGAGTGATTTCTATTCCTTTTTCGGAGCAGATCCTTTCGAAATCGTCGATTGCGGCTACTCTTTCATCAATTTAAAGCATAGAAGACATGCATATAAAGAACACTCCAAACAGTCCGGCCAAACAACACCCAATACTTGCTCTTCATTTGAAGGCAAAAAAGTCGATAAAACACCAATTCCCCCCCAATCGACCAAATCAAAACTTCCGCCTGTTAATCCTGAAAATTCTTCAATAAAGCTAAATACACCTATTCTCGATTGTAAAAACGAAGCTAGTAATTCTAAACAGAACCAAAACCAAAATTCGATATTTGATTTGCTTAATGATCAAGTCGCAAAAATGAACTCGAATTCAACTTCAAAAGTTCCTCTGAATGTAACCAATTTTTTATTTTAAATCTTTTTTTTTTACTCGTTATGAACTTTTATATACCTAAATTTACCTATTCTTTTTATCTTTTAAAAAAATGCATTTTTTTAACTTTGCAACTTTTAACTTTTTGCTTTAGATTTTCTCATTGAAATCATTCAATATTTCCGAAATTGGCCTTGCATTACATGTAATTTTTATACATTACGATTTAAAAAAACCTAGAGTATTTAGTGCTTATTAAATTTTTTAATTCATTTTTGATGTTGAAATTAGGAAATGCTAGTACCTTTACCGCAAAAGCTAGATCGAATTGATTGGGACTTGTTAGAAAAAAATCCAAAAACTACTATTAAAAGGTATTTTAATGCGTTAGCTGCTACTTTTATATTTATATAATAAATCATAAATAATGTAGCAATATAATATAACATACAATACTGACTAGCATTTTATTATTTTTAGTGATACTGAAAACCATAAGAAGAGCTTTAAAATCCGTTTTGGCCTGAGTTCGAGGAAAAAACAAAATGTTATTAAAATACTAAAAAGCTCTGTTAATCTTGATACGCCTCTTATTCAAGAATTAGAAACACATAAAGCTGCTGAAAATGAAAGTAAATCACCTAAAAGACAGATTTTAGCAGGAGAATTAGGAGGCCAAGATAGAAGAACTAGAAATGAAAGTAAAAATAACAGTAGCAACAGAAGTGAAGAGACTAAGAGTCCTCTAAAGCAGACTATAAGAACAGAAGCTAATGTTAGCACATATATAGAGCAAGCAAAAATTAGACCGTTTGGACAAGATGACGAAATTAAAGAGGGAAAGAAAGATTCGAGCCATAGCTACAAAACACCTTCAAATGCAAGCAATAGCCATTCTCAGTACCAGCAGAACCAGCAGCAGCAGCAGCAGCGGCACCATCAAACAGCAAACATAGACGTGCAAAGCGAGAACAAGCGCACACCAAAGCCGAGTTTTGAGGCGGGAGGTAGCAGGCATTTATTGCAGACGCCAGAAATACGGACGCCTAAAAAAATGTATAAAACGAACAGCACAACTTCGTCGAATAGCGGGAATTTCGAAACAGGGTCGCAGAACAGCGAGGTTAGCAGCAACAGGAAGAGGAAAAGCCCGGCGGGAAGCAGCAAGCACGCGGCAACGAGCGAATTGTGGCTAGCGAGGTACGCGAGCGAGACGAAGTCCGGCAAGAGGTACAAGTACGCGGGGGACAGCTGTATCAGCTACTCGACGCAGGACGCGCTGATCAACTACCTGGAGAGCTTGATCTGCTACACGAAGAGCTTCAAGTACGCAGAAAATGTTAGCGGGCCGGCTGCGCAGATCAGCGGGTGGGAGTCGATTTTCGGCATCGGCAGCTTCATACACGCGAAGTGCGCGAGCGAGCAGGCGCGCCATGGCGGCGGGCGCAAGGGCAATGTGAGCGACGTCGTCATGCAGCTGAACGCGCTGCTGATGGCGAACGTGGCGTTTGTGGCGGGGCGGACGCGGCTGATGATGGCAGCATCAGCGTCGGCGTCGGCGGACCAGGCGCACGAGCAAGGCCATGCGGGCGATGCGGAGGAGAGGGACGGTAACGGCGGGGCGGGCAAAGCGGGGCTCAGCGTGCAGTGGTCTAAAAAGCAGCAGTCGTCGTCGGCAGGAGCAGGATCAGGGTCAGGAGCAGCCGACACGAAGCTAGCGTATGAGCACCTGATCAAGAGCAAGCAGTGGATGGATATAGCGACGGAGAATCTATCGGGCGGCGGGGGCGTGCTCGACCCGGCGATTTTGCAGGCGAAGTATCCGAAGCTGTGGAAGCGGGTGATTGGGGTGGCAAACCAAAGTGGTGCGGGTGGAGGTGGAGGGAGGAGTAGGAGTTGGGGCGATGATGGGGAGAGGGACAGCTACGAGGAGATATCGGGAGACGTACTTGTTGAGGACAAGGGGTTGGTGTACCCATTGAGCGCGATGTCGGATCCGCTGGACGTCGCCGAGTTTTGTCAGCATATGATCAGGGAATTTATGCAGAGAAACAAGATCAGACTAAACTAGATCAAGAAAATAACTAGTATATATATAAATTTTATTTATTAGAGTAGAGTATAGTAGAGTAGAGAGTAGAATTATTAATTTATATGTAGTAAAAGGCGATATTTTGATAAATAAATAAATAAATAAATGGTCGAAATAAAAAAAAAGGGTAATGAGAAAGTGGTGTGAGGAAAAAGATTAATACTAGTGTATTTTGGAGATTAAGAGATCAAGAAAATTAGATAAAAGTATGAGGTATAAAATAACCATTTTTGAAATAAAAAAGGAAAAGAAAGAAAGAGATTAAAAGTAGGAATATAAGAATAATAAATATGAAGGAACTGGGTGGATTGGATAAATTGTTTTTTTTTTTTTTTTAGAGTTTTGGTTTAAATTAGGGGGATGGAGATGACGAGGACTTCAGCTTGGAAGGTGGCAGAGATCATGTCGAGTTTAGTGTTTGCGGGTAAAGCGAAAGATTTCGAGAAGGGCATAGGGACGACGAGGCTGCATTCGCAGGAATGGGCGGCAGAGGCAGAGGCAGTGAAGGAGGTGCTTGAGCAGTGGGAGTGGTAGTAAGCGGTGCCGTGGACGAGCAGCGTCTTGCACGAGTCGAGCAGGTCGGCGAGGATGGCGTTTGCGGCGATATCGGCCTTCTTCGTTGAGGGCAAGAAGACGTGGACCATGTAGTTGGCTGCGCTCTTGTAGACTTTCGTTTCGGGCAGCCAGTCGCTGTCGCCAGGGATTTTTGCGGGGCAATCGATTTGCTTGAAGACCGGGAAGATGCGGTAGCATTTGGGTTTAGGCGGTGGTGGTGGTGGTGGCGGCGGGGTGGGTTTAGGTTCGGGTTTGGGCTCAGGTTTGGGGGGCGCTTTGTTGCAGGAACAGGACGTGTTGAGGTGGTAGTGGTAGTGGACTTCGGAGCAGGAGTTTGGAACTACGGGTTTGGGGAATTCGGGGCAGCAGCAGCAAGAGCCGCTGCATTTGTGGGATGGTGCAGGAGCGGGAGCGGGGGCGGGCTTTGCGGGCTGAGCTGGAGGTTTGGGCTGGGGCGGGGCGGCTTTGGAGACGTCGACTTTGACTTCGACGTTGGTTTTACCGGTTGGCAAATCGTGGGGAGAAATGAGCAAGGGGCCAGAGGCTTTGGGCTGAGGGGGTTTTTGGGGCTGGGGCTGGGGCTGGGGCGGGGG
>LSSN01006088.1:0-11065 GCA_001970855.1 Smittium culicis | reverse complement strand
AATGGTTATCAACGTCCCGAAATCAGCGGCTATGAAGCGCATCAGGGACGAACTGGGCATAAGTTCAGTGTTCATGCGCACCAGCACAGCCCGTGAGCGTCCGGTGGATCAAAAAATTTTGCTCTCAAAATTAAAACGGTCAGACTATCGTCACAATAGTCGACCGGAAAATCGGGAAAAAAGGCAACTGGGTTGACCTTCAAGTAATGTATCCGGATCTGAAGCTGGGACTTCAAAACATTCGGAAAATGCGAATGGGCACATTACGTACCGTCCAGTGGGTTTGGAGCTGCTAGAGCGGAGAAGTGGATCGGTTGAACAATTATTTTTGTAATATTTTTTTAACTTTTTAAATATTTTTTAGTATACTTTTTAATTATGTTTAATAAACACTATGAGAAATAATTAAATTGCAAAATTCGATTACTTTGATAATTTCAACTATTTTAGATATCAAAATTAATAAAATAAATAAGGTTCCCATGATAATTTTTAATTGTTATATTAATTCATTTTTATAATATAATTATAATATATGCTGTTTTTAGTGAATTTTATAATATCATTTCTTTCTTTTTTTATCCATAGATTCATACCCATGTAGAGCACTTTTTTCTATTTCTAACTTGATATATCCTTTTGATATATAGTGAACAACTACGCTTATTGAATTTTTCTGGGAGTTGAACCGAATTTGAATTTTGATGCCTCATGATATTTATGTTTTATTTCTTAAGATATTATCATTATATAAGAGCCATAACTCTTTCTTATGCTAATTTTTTTCTTTTGCTAAATTTCATATCAGCGATATGATAAATCTTTTCAATTTTATTATTATTACTGAATTTAATTCTTTACAGATTATAAATAAATTTATTACGCGTATATTAATAAAGTAGAAAAATACTCTGTTACCATTTACAACTTTTTCTTTAAAGTCCATATATATTATTGGGTTGGTCAAATTTATCTATCGAGTTTATAATTAAATTATTAATACATATCATCTCAGTTTTAATAAATTCTTCAATAATTATTCTTTCGGACCTTCCCGGTATCAAAGATAAAATCGAAGGATAGTGATACGTTTAAATCAAATGAACAGGATTAATTTCCATTTATTTCAATTCAAATATACAAATTTCGCTCATATATGAATCCAAATCCCAATTTTTAAGCCTTTTATTATTAGAATATTTTGGAATGTGCCTGTGATTTGACCTAACCATTCCGGAATTGTAGTTACCGATTTTTTTTTTTGGTATTCCATATGCGTGACTGAAGTAAAATAATTATCAATAAAAATCATATATTTTTTTTTTGTTTAATTTTAAAAAAATATTTTACAACTCGAAAAGCTAAATTTTTTTTGATTTCTGGTTTTGTATTTTATATTGCTAATTTAAAAATAATAACAATAACCAGTTTTTTCAGCTAAAATTTGTACCTTAAACACCCTTTTTATGAGCTTATTAGGAAATATTGCTTGAATCCTATTCCTTCTTTGAATTTAATGATAGTTTCGTTGATTGAAACAGTCTGGTGAAGCAAATATCTTGGAGAATTCCAAGTTCTCCACCTATTTTTATTTTTTTATTTATTATTCGCTATGGATTTTTTTGAGTTCAATTGATGAGTTATAAAATAAAGTTTATATGGTTTTGTGATTTTATGATTTTATTTTATTTCTCCTTTTTTCAATACCTTTCTTATATTATGAAAATTAATCTATTTTTATATAGAATTGAAATATTTAGCCATTACAAGTCAGAAAAAACATTTTGCTGATTTTTTAAAAGCTTATATATATAAAGCTGAGTATATGAACTTTGTATAATATAATATAATTTAAATATAGAATAATAATAATATAAAAATTAAGATCAGATCACATCGCCAAAATTTCTCTTTATAAAAAAAACTACAAAGAACTTCCTTTGTATAAAAAAAAGTGAAGGTCTTTTGAATTTGATCTCGATTGAAGTCACCTTGAGAATTAAGAAAGATTCTCTTTGTATTCTAAATTCCCTACGACAAATAATTTTTTTTAAATTTTTTTTTGATAATTTCAAAAAAATTCCTTATTTTATACAAATTATTTATTCAATTCATATTCAATTCATATCCAAAACATTATTATTGATGCTAATATTGGTGAAATTTTGGGTTTGAATAATTTCAGAATAATTAGTATTATTATAGCTAATATTATATATATAGTTTTTTTAAAAATCATGAATGTTATCGTCTATATTAAGATTAGATAATATATATTCAGTTCTTTTGGAGCTTATAATATTAGATATGTTATTATAATGACAAAATATATTTGTAATTCAATAATCTCTATATTCAGATAATTTTTTAGCTCCAATAATTAAATTAATACCTATAAATTTTTTAAATTCATTTAGAAATACCTCTAATTGAGATTTAGTTTTAGAAAATTTAGAATTTGCACAATAATTATTATTGAATAATATTTCATTAAGTAGAGTATCAGTAAAAAACAAATTAAAAATTTTTTACGGAAATAAATTTTCGATGCCAAAGTTAAATTGATGAACTCTCTCTATAATTAAAATTATCATATATATTTGGAGATTAAATCTATTTTCCTATGGGCTCATAAAATATTTTTTGCAAAATTAATACTTGAGGTAAAGTCATTTCATTTAATAATCAATCGAAATAATTGTTATATGAGAAAATATCCTAGTTTAAAATAAATTTATCATTTGAGAAATTATCAATTATTTATCCTGGCTCAGATTGAAAAATAAAGCCAAGGTCATGAGGAAACGAGTGATTTTCGCTATCAATTTTATAATCTTCAAAAAAATAGCTTATTATTAATACAAAATATTTTATAGCTATTCAATGTAAATTAAATTTCAAAAAAACTCATTAATTTAAAAGTACATTTTATTATTTAATAAAATAAAATTAATAGTAATAATAAAATTAAATCAAATAATAGCAATAGATTATGATCATATAAATCATAAATTACAGAAAAAAAAGAGAATGATGCACATTAAAGTGCTAAAATATTAATAAATATAATAACTTATAAATTTTAGAATGGAATACTATATCTCAAAATAGTTAATTAATTATAACCGATGGAAACAAAAAACAAAAAACAAAAGTCTATCTTGAAGCGTGAAAGTATCATAAATCAAACATTGTATAGTATGATTGTGGTAATAAGACGTTACAATGTTGTATTTTCAACTTAGATTTTTTTGCTTAGTATTTGTTTGTGCCAATAGAATAGCCGAAAAATATTCTACATCTGAGCGGGAAAGGTCCCGTAAATACAACATATGTCATAGAATCACGACTATAATAATTCATTAGTAAAATCCCTTTTTGGAAAATCTCTTTAGTTTTTTTCCTTTGTAGAAAGAGATCTATCAACTTTTCTTTCTACAAAGAGTTTTTTATAAAGAGATAGAAAACAAGGGGTTTATATCAATTTTATATTAATTTTATATTAATTTTTATCTTATTTTATTTTACACACATACTACTTTACAGGATATTATATTTTAAAGTTTACGCCTGATCTATGAGTGTTTCAGAATTTATAAAGTATAAAAGAAAAAATAGTTTTTTCTCTAGTTCATTATAAAAGAAAAGCCAAATCACTTTTTTTAAAAAGATAGACTTTTTATCATTAAAGAAAAATCAATAAAGTATTAAAATCAAATATAAAGCAAATAAAAGTATCAAAGAGATTTAAACCCCAAAATTAACACTTTTGAAATAAGTGCATGACACAACTTTATTAAATTAAGATAAAGTTAGCCTCAACAAGCTTGGGTAAACTCACGGCGACACATAATGCAAAAAAATTTTTTGCATAGAATTTTTTTATACTTTTACTGCTCTGTACTTTTCAATAGAACTGCTTATACCTATTAAAGTTAGTATCTTCAGTACAAAAATTTTATTTTCTTGCAACTATAGTTACCAATTTTACAAAATTCTATTCCGATTTATTCTTTTATAACTCTAGTTTGAATTAGTTTTATTATTATTATTATTATTATTATTATTTTTTGCAAATGCAATAAAATGTAATTTGTATATTAAATTTAGTTATCACCTTCATTCTCTTAATTTTTTTTACAAATTTATACAATTTCCATTATAACTATTATTAAGTATTTGTTTCTTATATTTTCGAGATACCATTTTTACAAATATTGATTCATAATAACTATAAATTCCCAATATTAGTTTTTATATCCTCTTAACCATCATAGTAATTTTTAATTTATTTTATATAATCTTATTTATTTTTTTTATATTTTTTTGAAATAAATTTAATTTACATAACGCAATGTATACTCAATTTTATTTTAATTTTTTTCTTTTAGAAATTTTTATTTGCTTTAATACGATTTTTTTTAAGTGGCTGCTTTCAAGATTTATTATAATTTAATCAAGTTCTTCAATATAACCAATAAAATAAGTTCATTGTACAAATACTAATCGAGCTTTAGATTTTGATCATTATTTATAATTTTAAAGTGGATGTTGTCTCTTCAAAAAGGGGTTCAATTTTTTTGCTTAAATTAAATAAAAGCATTTTAAATCCATCAAATATTATATAAAAATCTGTACATATTAAAAGATTTATCTAATAAAGACTTGTATTATATATTTTTCTGTATAATTTTTTTTTTAATTAGTGGTTACAATTAAAAATTATTAATAAATAAATAAAATTTAGTTAGTGCATGATTTCGTTTAAATTTAACTCGAGGCATTTAGATCAATATTTTTAAATATTTTTAAAGACTTTGTGAATTTCATTTCATTTCATTTTACCCAGAAAAATTTATAATTAGGTTTTTTTTCCCCAATTTATTCATCTGCAGAGTGCTTACAAGTACAGCCGAAACACCATTCAGTTTTTTTTTTTTTTGAATTGATTTAATCTATATTATTGAGCAGTTTGGAAAGCTATTTGTAGCAATTTATAATGATTAAAAAAAACAAAAATATCTAAAGAATAAAATAGATTAAGCAAAAAACAAAATTAATTTCGGTAGACTATTTTTAGCCTGCTTAACATGATCACAAATTTTTAAAACCCGTAAGAATGAAATACCTTGCTGTAGTTTAGGAGCTTATGTAGTGTAAGTTTCTAAGTACACTGTACTAAAATTTCACATTGAGCTTCACTATCCTTGGTCAGGGATAGTGAATGCAACGACTAGCGATTCGGAGGACAGCGATTCCAGAGGAGGACCATATAGAAACAGGAAGAACCATATCGTTAGGCACAGTCTGAGAAAACATCTGTGCACAAGTCCAGCGGTCGACAGAAATACGGATCCCAGCCGTTTAGCAATTTATTGTAGGAGATCCAGATCGATCATTCAGTCGTTTGGGTAGGAGCCTATTTTTTATTAATCCTGTTAGATGTAGGCCCTTTCTAGGGGCTCGATGTTCCCAAATAATTCAATTTTGTTGGAATGGGCATAATTCCATGACTGCTTGTAACTTCAGTCATCCAGCCTACTTGAAGCAATTCCTGGGCGGATCTATCAAATTATATATTGATCTCATTTCCCTTCAAGATACACAGTTGGTACATCGATACAGGAGCTTTTTTGTATTAGGATATTCGCTTTTTTTATGTCTTGTACAAACTTGTACAAACTTGTATATTTTTTTATTTACTTTACATTTTAGCTTCTGTTATATTTATTGTATCAATGAAATTATGTTTAGCCCTTTACCGCGCAACAGCCTTTAAAAAAGCAATAATTTGATTTTTGTACGGATTTTAAGTATGGGTATTATTTGCTACTGATGTTTGTAATCCAATAGATTGACGAATATTAGAATTTAACTTTTTTATTTGAGCTTAATTGAGTATACTTAATTGATCAAAAATATTCAACAGTCAATGAAATGGTCAACCCTTTCCCGTCCAACACTTTTTGAAAAAATGAATTGTTTTATTCGTTTATGATTTTTAATTAAGATATTTATTTGTCGATACTATAATATACCAATTATTGATTGATTCTCGGAATTAAATTATTTTTATACAATTCAGTTGACTAGATTTTGTAGATCAAAAACAGCCTACTGCCCACAAAAGGGTTTAAACTAACCACGACAATAAATATAATTATAAATCACTGACGGATCAATAAATTTGTTTTATAAAAGCTATGACCAGGAGTAGGTTATTGCTGCTGTGTTACGCAATCTAATCTAATTGAAAATAAGATTTTGGTATACAGAAAATAAAGCCTCGTATCCCTTTTCTGGGCAGTAGACTGTATTTGATCCACCAAATCTATCTAACTGAGTTCGATAATAGCAATATAGTTTCGAAAAGTTAGAAATTATTGGTATTATTATATTCGCTGAAAATTTATTTATAAAAATTATTGGTAATCATATAATAACAGCAAGTAATAAATACAGCTATAAATCATTTACGAATCATCAAACTCGATTTTTTAAATAACTTTGAATGGGAAAGGTTAATAAACATATTTTTTAATTACCTAATGGTAAGTTTTGCTTGTTTATGGTGTATTTTATGAGGGTAAAATATTATAAAATTATTAGCAATATTTTATAAATCATCGATAGTCAAACTTGTTTATGATAATTTCTGATGCTATAGTGGTAAGACTCCTAAAAAATTTTTCTACAAGTTGTTTAAATGCTTATTAATTGCTATATAAATTATTAGAGTATGCTTGAAATGTTTCATTCGATCAAATATACTCGTTCAAATGAAATGCTATAATTTCATTAGCTTTGAAACTAAGTATATCTATCTCTCGTTAAAGCTTGCTTGCATTTACTTTACTCTATTATAGTTTTTAGTATTTTTTTTATCACGGAATTTAATTGGTACGATAAAAATAATAGAAACTGAGGTAAAATAATATAATTATAAGTAAAACTCATTTTTCTATTTGCACTCTACTAGTTCAAAATTAACATAGAAAAATTGTAAAAAGTAAAAATGACATGATATGTTGGGCAAGAGAAGATTTATAACGGGGTGAATGAAACAGAGATCATGTTTAATAATACTAACCTAGAAAGCAAACAAAAAGTAAGACCTGAAGAATTTAGACACTTTTTATTAACCGCGTCAGATTAATTTTATTCCTTAAAAAAAATAATAATTAAATAGCTACATAGGAGATAACACTTATTAAATCCACTTACCAGTGTCCAATTATTGTGATATAAAATAAAAAGCAATTTCAGATCCAAACTGAGTAAGATGACATGAATAAGTCGAGTAGAAATTACCTAAACTGAGTAAACGATAATAAGAAATTATAACGCATATCCTAATATAGAATTCTCAATAGTTATTATAGGAAATAAATATATTAAAAATATTGAATTTTTTTTATGACTGAATATTACTTGGTATTTTAACACTAGCCCATAGTAGAAGGGAACTAATCAAGTTGGAATAGATTCAAATTCACTACGGTTTTTTTTTTAAATTTATATCTTTAAGCAAATGTTAGAGAATATAGAAAAGATTATGAAACTATTTATTAGGTATAAAGCGAATTGTCTAAATTATATAATTATCACGAAAAGTGATTTTAACAAAAAAAAAAACAATAGGTTTATATTCAAGGGGAATAGAAAACTGAAACTGCCACACTCATACAGTACCAAATTTGAAACTGAGTACCAATTAAACTGGCTCAAAAAACTCGACTTCAAACTCTAAGCAGCCCTATATGATATTTTTTATATTATTGCGACAAAAATTAATAGCAAGATTATGACACTTTTCAATAAGTTTAGTAACTATTCAATATATACGAAACTTATCTTAGATGATCTAAAGTTTTTTGATTTTCATATCTGTATCACGCAAATATGAATAAAAGTTCGATACACATACATCAAATACCTGAAGCTATAAAAAATATAACTGTCAAATCAAATCTTTTAAATGCGTAAAACTCCGCAGCTGTAATAGTTGAATATGGGAAATATATTGTGAAAAGCGTGAAGCGTTTGCTAGCAGGATGAAAAGTAAATTTTTTAAAAAAATTTATAGTACAACAGCTAGTTGTATGTTTGTAAACAAAAAAAAAGATTTGGGATCAATCTGTTTAAAAATATTTGTATATAAATCCAAACAAATCAACATTATCATTATCAGTTTTGATTCTATACTCAGTATTTATTATTTATACATATAATTTATTTTAATAATACTAATTTAATTGTATTCGAAATATTGTACCTTATACATATCTGAAACTATTTTTTGATTTTGTTGCTAATTTAAAGACTGTATATTAGAAAATATGAAGTCTGCTGCCAAAATATCTATTGCTATTCTTAGCATTTTTTCTCTTAATGTTGTTAAGTCTTCATTAACCGGTAATGTCGACCCTGATACCTCAAAAATGATTAATATGCTATTGGAAAATTCAAATAATACCAATGACACCTCAGTGTGGGATTCTCTAGCTGAAATGACCGACTTGTATGGCCATCGCATGACAGGACACGTTCAGTATGATAGATCCGTACAATGGGTCATGAATGACGCTAAAAATTACCCAGAATTCGTAGCCAAAGCAGAACCTGTAACCGTCAATGTATGGGCCAGAAACTCAGAAAGCCTTGAACTTTACATTCCAACCAGATATCCTCCAGTTATGGACCTTCCTATGCTAGGCTTGGGACAATCAATTGGAACAGGACCTGGTGGAATCACTGCCGAAGTAATACCAGTCCAGACTTTTGAAGATTTGGAGAAACTTGGTTGTGAAAATATTGCCGGTAAGATTGTTCTATTCTGCAAAGACTTTGTAAGTTACGGGGACAATGTACAATATAGATCAAGTGGTGCTGTAAAGGCCCAAGAATACGGTGCTGTAGGAGTTCTCGTTCAATCTATCACTGGATATTCATTGGTTACTCCTCACACCGGTTTTATGAACACTGCTGACATCCCTGCAGCTGCAATTAGTGTCGAAGATTCTAAACTAATTCAAAGAATGTACCAAAGAAACCTAAAAGCTCAAGCTGACCCATCAATTCCCAACGCAAAAGAATTTGCCAAACCACTTGTCAAACTAACAATGAACGCACAAAACTACGAGGACGCTAAAGTTTCTGACAATATTGTTATTGACCTCAAAGGAAGCGAAAAGCCTGAAGAAATTGTAATTATTAGTGGTCATTTTGACTCCTGGGATGTCGGAGTCGGTGCCATGGATGATGGTGGCGGTGCATTCTCATCATATGGTGCTCTAAAAATGTTGGCAAAATTGCCAAAGAAGCCTAAGCGCACTATAAGAGTAGTAATGTGGAATAACGAAGAAACTCTAAACAAAGGAGCTGATGGTTACATGGTTGCTCATAAAGATGAAATCAAAAATCATATATTTGCTATTGAGTCTGATATTGGTAACTTCAATCCTTGGGGCCTTAAAGTCAAAGCTTCAGATGATATAGTCTCTAAAATGGAAGCTTTAGGTAAAATGTACCTAACTTCTATCGGCGGCGGGAACATAACTCAAGTTGATGATTCTCCTTCTGAAGATGTAACAAATCTATGTGATATAGGCGTCCCTTGTGCAAGTTTTGAAACGCTTGATAAATATACTGATATTTCCCCACTTACACCAGCAGGATATGAAGGTTATTTCCGCTTCCATCACACTCAAGCTGACAGAATGGAAGTCTTAGATAAACATGTGCTCAGAAAAAATTCAGTCGCTCTTGCTGTATGGTCTTTGATTATTGCTAACCAATAATTTATTTTTATGTACAACTAAAACATTTTATAATAAAAAAAGTACAATTAAAATAGATTGTGTGATCAGAATATAAATAAAACTGGTCATTTTGTGTTATGCATTTCTAAATAAAATTGATTATAGCTATCGAACGCGTAGTCTATCGACTTTAACTTATTAATAAAGCTTTGTTGACCTTGCCAAGAGCTACATTTTGGTACAAGTTTGGTCTCTTTAGACAAAGTTTAAATATTGCAATTAAATTGTAAGTGCCCAAGTTTGGTGCACGGTTTTAATTAGCCAAATCGAAAAAAAAAAGTACGCAAATCGCCGATTTTAACGAATTTGATTATTTCGACTAATTTGCGACGCATAAAAAAGCCTACACAAAAAAACTAAAAAAATAAAACAAAAGCTCAAAAAAAAAAACTTTACCTAACACTATGGCCACTGAAAAGCCTATTAAACGTGCTAGAAACACGTTTAGTGATGTTTTGAAGGGAAATCTCCCTCATGGAACCCCCAAGCCCATCATTATAAAAAAAAATGAACCAAAAAAGATCAAATCTATATTCAGATACGATCAAAAAATTGATATGAGCCAGTATAGAGATGTTTCAATCAAACATCTGCTATATGGTGGGAAACAAACTAGCCTAAAACGACTGTGCCAAAATGGCTCAGATCGTAAAATTGGAATTCCCTGGGCGTAGTTTCAAGGAGACCATATGAATGCTCTCTATAAACTCGCCCACGACCTCGATGGCTACATCTACATTAGAAAAGATGACCATCGAGCTAGAATCACTTACCTAATTTTTAGCAAAAAAGAAGATGCAGAGAGCGTGATGCAAAAAACATTTTCACACAACCTTAAAGAATTTGAAATGTATCAGACAGAAAAACTAGAGGAGGACATCACAGTCGTCAACACCCCAAATCTTGGAGATGTTGATATACTCACTCTATTGGACCTAATCAAGGAAACCATTGAGCCGATATCAGAAATTATTGATATCAGCGCCCTGTGTAGAAAAGGGCTCACAGAATTCCTCCCTTATGGTGTTAAAATTTTAAAAAAAAAGAAAACTACCGAAGCTATTATTCCAAGCTTCCTTGACTATGAGTATGGATGGATCAACATCTTCTATAGAGGATGTAAGGAAGCTTGCAGCTATTGCAAGCAAGACCTCTCTCTCTCTTAGAAAAGTTTTTCTTGGGCGAGCCAATAGGATTAGAGAATCTAATAAATTTTATTTCTTATCTACTATTCACTTTTTTTT
>LSSN01006086.1:0-18603 GCA_001970855.1 Smittium culicis | reverse complement strand
CTGAAGGACCCCGATAACTACCGAGGGATATCACTGATCCCAACACTGGCGAAACTGGTGGCCAAAATCGTGGCCACAAAACTCAGCAAAATCGATGCAAAATACCAAATATTGGTAAAAGAACAAGCCGGATTCAGGAATTTCGACGAGTGTGCGGGCCAAGCGACCACTCTATACAAAATAGTACGCCGACGCAAAATTCAGAACAAGGAAACATGGCTGTGCTATATCGACTATAGCAAGGCCTACGACTGGGTCCCCCACATGGCCCTACTGCATAAACTGCGATCAGTGGGCATTGGGGGCAAACTCCTCAATATGATCAAGGGCATGTATGATGCTCCGAAAATCACAGTTAGAGTTGGAAATGAAGTTTCCAACCCCACTGAATACCTCTGTGGAGTGCGGCAAGGGTGCCCAGCCTCGCCGATACTTTTCGATTTTTATATTAATGATATATTCAAGGGCGTACGAGGTGTGCGGGTGCCTGGGCTCACCTCACGCATACCAGGACTACTGTTTGCCGACGATGCCGTGCTATTGGCCGAATCATCAGCCGAGCTACAAGATGCACTGAACACCATAATCGAATGGTCGGACACTTGGGAAATGGCTGTGAATGCCTCCAAGTGCGGGATAATGACTATAAGCGGGGAGTTGACTACTGATATGACCCTGCAGGGCAAAAAAGTCGACTCCACCGACCAGTACACCTACTTGGGCTATATTATGAATAGCAAGTGGGACGTATCTGGGACGATCAAGAACAACAAGAACAAAGTCAGGAAGGCTTATACGCTGCCTACAGCTTTTTGAGACGGTCTGATGTGCTCACAGCACTAAAAATAAAGTTCATCAATTCAGTGCTGATGCCGATTGGGTGCTACGGTGGGGAGAAATTTGGCATGAGCGAGGACAGATGCAAGCCCATACAGTCAGAAATCGACAAGGCGATCCGAATGGTTGCCAATGTCGGAAAATCAGCGGCCATGGAGCACATCAGGGATGAACTGGGCATAAGCTCAGTGTTCATGCGCACCAGCACAGCCCGTGAGCGTGCATACCATAAGTGGCCAACATCAAAAACATGGATCGCCGACCTCATCAAGGCACCGATGAAGGCCCGGATGGCCATCTGGGTGACCGGGAGCGCCTGGTGGATCAAAAAATTTTGCTCTCAAGATTCAAACGGTCAGACTATAATCACGATAGTCAACCGGAAACGACGAAAAAACCGGTCTGTCATCCACCAGTGGACGGTGGACAGGAAAATCGGCAAAAAAGGCAACTGGATTGACCTTCAAGCTATGTATCCGGACCTGAAGCTGGGCCTTCAGGACATTGGGAAAATGCGTATGGGCACATTCCGGACTGCCCAGCGCCTGTCGAACATGAAAATCGTCGACCAAAAATTCAAAAATTTTTGCCCCTGCTGCAACTTATGTGTGCCTGAGACGGTCGACCACATACTTCTGAGCTGCAACCGGTGGCGAAATCACCGATCATCGGCCGGTTCATACCGACGCCGATCAGTTCTGACGAAAATTTTTTACTTACGAATTTCAACGAAGCCCGGTTGGGGCTAGTTGGAAAACTCCTTGGGGGAGGAGTCAACAATCTTTGACCCAGCTTCGATCTATCACAGCCGATCAAAATTTTGAGCTGGAAACAGCCAAATTTTTGAATGGCATCCGCGTGCCCAGAACACTTACACTGCAAATTATAAGCGATTCATCAGTCCTTTTGAACCATTGTACAGTGGGTATGGAGCTGATAGAGCGAAGAATGAGGGTAATTTTCCAAAATATTTTTTAATAGTTTTAAACATAACTTAAAATCATGATTAATAAACTCTCAAAGAAAAAAAAAATTGTTATGCTTGTCACTTTTTATCAGGATTAATTTAAAAAATGATTAGATAAAAAATAATTTTTCTTTATTAAAAATATTATATTTCTATATTAATCATGCCCATAATTAATTACAAGTTTTATGGAACTCTGAATTATAATTTTCTTTTATATTATTTCTAATTTTGGCTAAATAGCCAAATTTAATTTACATTATAGAATTTTATGAATAATAAATGATTACTGATAAATAGCTCGAAATTTATTGACATAATTTAAATAAAACTTCAATTATTAAGTTTAAGATAAAATTTATAATTTAATAAATTATTCATACATTTAATACCTTATTTATACTCGAAATAAACTTGTATTAAAATGATAATTCAAGAAGAGTGTTTTTATTCATAATGTATTGTGGTTGTGTAAATCTTCCATAATGAATAGAGTTCGATTTTATTTCATTATTATTTTTCATGGATGAAAATTATAAACTAAAACAAATATAAATCAAAAATAGAAAATTCTAGTATGAAGAACACGGAAATTAACTTTCTGAAAATTTTTAATCAGAAAATAATAGTCACTAGAAAGGCAAAGCCTTGTAAATCGAGTCAAAAATTTATTCAAGACTAAGGATGAAAAAAAATCAAATTTTATTATATTTTTTTCTTTTCTTTTTTAATAATATAAATAGTTCAAGAAGAAAAAAGAAAAATCTCTCGAAAAATCAGTAAAAATTTTTATCACATAGATCACGTTAAATCAATTCTCCTAAATAAAAAAAATACTTACGTTTAAACCAAATAAAAAAAGGCGAGTTCATAATCAAAATCTTAAATTTAATGTAAAACTTAAATAAAATTTGCTATTTGGTTATTTTTTCTTATTTCATACTCAAAACCTTAGTGAATTTTTTTTAGAAATCGTAATATATAACTTCATCACAAATGCAAATCATTAAGCCTAAAAAAAAATTTATCTGTAGAAAAAATAATAATTCAAAAGCTTATATATTTTATTGATAATAAAGGCATAGTAGTTATTAAATGTTATTATACTTTAGTGGATAGTGTTTATTATCACAATATGTTAAAGCTTTATTGTATCCACTATTTTACTAAAAAAGCTGAGTTATATCTACTTGGTAATAATTTTTATCATTTTATGAATAATATATATCATTTCTGTTAAATAGTTTTTTATCAAATTATATGTAAATATAAATAATCTTTTTTTTAGAAAATTATAGCACTGAGGATAATCAAAGTGCTTATGGCTTTGTAAATTCTGTGTATATATCAAATAAAATTTTCTAAAAAGGGATTATAAGTCTTTGAAGACAATGCAAAATTTTTTTATTAAATTATTATTTTAGTTGGAACTTTCACTTGATTTTAATTTGATTTTTTTTATTTGGTTTTAAAAATAAGAAATTTTATTGAAATTATTTATAAAAAATTTTTGATATAAAATAAAAATTAGACAAAACGTTATCGAAAAAACTAATTTACAAAATGACAAGAAAAAAAAAAGAAAAAAAAATTTATCTTAAGATTTCCTTTTTTGAAAAAAGCTATTCAGTTTATCCCTTTCCCGTCCAACACTCTTTTAAAAAATATATTTTATAATTCGTTTATGGCTTATGAACAATTTATCATTTGTTTGTAAAATACAATAAACCAATACTTCTTAAAGCCTTGGAATATAAAATTTATTAATTGAATGCAGTTGGTTATATCTTGTGGGTCAAAAATAGTCTACCGCTCGGGAAAGGGTTATACAATTTTCTTTTGTTTGTCATTTGAAGTTAAATGTAGTAAGTAAAATCTGTAAAATAAAATATAATAATAAGATCCGAAGGTTACTTGTTTAATACGCAGCTAACGATTGCGATCCTTCGCAAACATTTGGTAAGGATGGAAAGCTTCTAAAACTGCGATTAATGCCGGTACTATTTGCAACAATTTTGATAGCGTAGGAATATAGATCACAAATAATTAGCGCAATCCCACTAGAAATAGGGTTTTTTTAAATATATTTCATAAGAATTAAGCATTAATGGTTATTATATTTTTTTCAATAAATTTATTAAATACTCTGGAAAAATATACGAATAAATTGAGAAAAGATGCTCAAAAATTACAAAAAATGTTCATTTTTAGAATTGTGGTACTGGTTTCATTAATCCATGAAATACAGATGTACTATTTACAAATTGTGCTTATATTAATATTATAAGTAATGTGATTTAGCCAAATATTTTGCTTAATTTTTTCTCATTGAACAAAAAAAATTTTCTTTTATAAAAGAATTTGATCATTGCGTTTGTGAAATTCTTATTACTTTATTTAGATCTAATAAGTCAAAATTTAATTAAAGTTTAGTAAAAAAAAGTTAATAAAAGAATATGTTATTACTCCTGCACAAGATTTATATTCAAGTTTTTTATATTAAAAAAATCGCTTTTGATAGACAATTCTCAATACGCGAATGTTATCCGCGAACAAAAAGACGCAAAGATTGATTACTGAAAAAAAATTATATCCACTTCGTTAGAATTATTTTGAATATTTTATTATATATTTTATTTTTTTTTGCAGCTTGGTTTAGCTCTAGATTTAATATAAATTGAGTTTATTAGCTTTAAATAACTCAGCGGAATAAACAACTGTAGCATATAGAATTATATTAACCTTTTGCTGTATAACGCTGCACAAGTAATGTGTATTTGTTGATTCGCTAGTCATTTAAAATAAATATTATTATTTGTTTGGGTTAAACAGTAAACCAATAACTATACAGGTCTTGGAATTAATTTGCTTTAATTGAACACTGTTAGATATATTTAGTAGTTCAAAAATAGTCTATTATCTCTGAAAATGATAATTATGAATTTTACTTTTAATTGTCATTAATTAACAGTAAAATAAAATATAAAGACTCTGATTATCCTCATTCCCAATCAACGAGATTTAATAATTGAATTTAATAATTTATTTTTGGTCTACAAGATAATTTATAACTTGCTGCTATTTTATAATAAGGAAAAAAATTTGTTTGATATGAATTTTAATATCTCTATAGAGGTGTATTAAATTATTTGATGGGTCAAAAACAATATACTTTGAGATCTAGGTAGAATAGCTGGTTCCTTAACTAATCATTCTCTTATGAAAATACAAAATACGATTTTATTTGGGTCGGATATTAACTGTATATGGGGGATTCTAAACGAAGAAAGCACTTTGTTGCATCTTATAATTATTGGAATGATTATTTTAAAGATTTTTTTTTTAAATTGTGAATTAATTATTTTAAAGATAAAATTAATTTTAGCGGAATTGGTATTCATTTCCAATATCCAATAAGTTCTGAAAGCATTATTAGCTAGAAAAAATACTAGATTTTGTTTGCTGGATTGTAATTAACCCTTTCCCGTCCAACACTCTTTAAAAGATCCAAATTAATGATTCGTTTATGATTTAAAAGCAAACCTATTATTAGTTGTTATTTTACAATATACCAATATTTCTTAATGACTCGGAATTAAAGTATTTTAATTGAGCGCTGTTGGCTATATTATGTGATCCAAAAGTAGCCTACCACCCGTGAAAGGGTTAAATATGAAATTTCATACAGTGTAACTCTTTATGCATAAAAGTGCTCTCTTATAAAGAATCTCGTTTATGTTAAAGCATAGTTTAGATATTTAGTGTCGAGTATTAGCATACCTACTAGCTGGTATATTGCATTTTGATCTTCTAAATTAAGGATGTGCTTTTTATTATAATATGTTTAAGTGGCTATAATATTTTAGACTGTTTTTGCAATATTTAAAAAGTCAATATTTGTTTTTATTTCAATAACTCGCATAAAAACGATAAAAGTGAATAGTAGTTTATGACTATCCAATAAAATAAAGTTACTAAAGTTTTAACCAATGGATTTTAGTTGAGGATATTATTGTTCTATTAAAATAATCAGTAGTTTATATATTTATGAAAAGCCAATAAGACGGGTTGAAAATTGCATGTGTTAATAATAATTGGTGGCATTGCCAGAGACGAGAACATCGAGTACTGAGTGGCTAATAGAATTAAGCCGTCGATAGTTATGTTTATGTCAACTATTTAAATGGATAATAGGGATTACATTTGATAGAGCTAATTTATAGTCTATTAAATCAAAAATTGGCTAGATAAATGAAATTAAACTTTTTTATATACTCAGAGCCCTCCTCATCTTTACTTCAAAGTATATTATTCCTAACCCCACTTAATACTCCCTACTTTAGCTTTAAGATATTACTTATACCCGAAAATGGTAAGAACTTTATAGTATATTAATTGTGTATATTATATTAATAAAATTTTTATATAAACCCCCTCAAACTGAACTATTCATAATATCTTTTTAGGATAACAACGACTACCCATTTAAAATGTAATTTTTTTATCTTTTAAATTATACTTTGTCATATATTTGCTGGCTAATTGTTTTTTTTCTACTTTATTAGAGGTTTTTTCGGCGAACACATACTCATCAAAAGCTTTCTCGAGCCTCTTGATAGCTTTATCAAGATCGATTCTTTGGGAAATATTTCTGTTATAGGTAGAATTTACTTATAAATTATCTTTAGGATTCCACACCTCTCCGTTTTTTTTATATTTTTTATGTTTAATCTTTATTATTATGCTTTTATTTTTTTCTTCTTTAGACGACGCCTCTTCTAAAAGCGGAAATTTTCTACTATGCCAAGGCATAATTGGTCTTATCAATCTTTATACAGGTATAATATCTTATATTCTCTAATCTTATTTAATTTACCCAATTCTTCTCTTTTTAATTTTCATCTTAACTTTTTTATATTTAGGTTACTACATCATAACTATTACCAAATCTGAAGAAGTTGGTAGAATTAATGGTCACAGTATTAGAAAAATATTATCAACAAACATTGTCAGAATTGGAACTCCTGCTTACTCTGGTCAAGAATCTGTAAATAATACGCCAATTGATATATTTTTATACTTCGTTAAATTTACATATACTTAACTTTTCCCATTACCTCCCCTATTTTTTAAATTAAACTCAGGTTCACAACGATCAACATTTCTTGAAATTACTCCGCTATGCTCTTTCAGCAAAAAGCTATTATTTTTCTTACACCATGGATGTCACAAGCTCTATACAAAGACAATTCCAAACAGACCCAGAGTTGCCTTTGCACAAGAAGGTATTTTTTCTTATTCAGCAACATATATCTTTTTTGGTCTCATTTTAACTATTTTATTTTATCAAATAATTCTTCTAGGCTAATATGGAGTTTTTTTATAACTACCATCTTTCAAAGTCTCTTATTAACTCCGCTGAGCACCAACCAGAAGTAAGCTTAAAAATTTCAATTTTGTATAATTTACCCTAATCTAAACTATACAACTTGTTAATTATTTTAGATTTCACTGATAATATTACCAATCATAAACGGGTGTAAGCTTTTAGCCAAAATTTTTATTAATTTCCAAATTTTTATTTTCTTACCTAACTCATTTTGTCTTCTATTTCTGCTATTCTTTAGTTTTCGAGTCTTTTGAGTTAAGCATTAAAGATCAACCTTTTACCATTTCACTTTTAACCAGGAGAAGCAAAAATAAACAAGGTTCTTATTCAACTTTTTGTCAAATTTTACAATTATATACTGACTATAGTATACTTATCCTCCTCCTGTTTATTAATAATTTTTATATTTTAATATTCATTTTTTCATTTATTAAATAACCTTTAATTGTAATTTATAGGCACAAGATATTTCTCCAGAGGAGTTGATGACGATGGTAACGTTTCTAACTATGCGGAGACTGAACAAATTGTTGAAATAGGAAAAACTGGTAATGACGTTTTTAAAAGCTCGTATGGAAAAATCATTTCATACCTTCAGCTTAGAGGATCAATTCCTATAAAATGGACTCAGATTATTAATGGAAAATACAAACCTTCTCTCGAATACAATTTGAAAAATAGCGTAATAAATTTTATATCATTTTTTTCATTCTCTTGCTTCCTCCACTGTCTACTAACACATTTACCCCCCTTATATTTATAAATTGGGCTTCTAATTTAGGATGGCGGCTTTATTAAACATATGGACAAGTTAGTAAATGATTACCAGAGATGTGTAATGGTCAATTTGGTCGATAAGGTCAAATACGAAAAAGGAATTGGAGAGGCCTTTACTCAAATTTCAGGCAACTCAATAGGATCCAGAGCTGTTGAATATTATCACTTTGATTTTCATAAAGAATGCAGTAAGATGAGATTTAACAGAGTCAGCTTACTTATTGACAAAATAAAAAACTTAATTGACTCGTATCAAAGCTTTGAGTACAATCCTAACATATCGCCAAAGCCAACAAAACTTCAGTCTGGAATAATTAGAACAAACTGCATGGATTGTTTAGACAGAACAAACGTTGTTCAAAGTATTTTAGCATCAGATTGGCTGGTAAAGGAATTTAGAGAAATGAATATTTTAGGTGCAGATGAGACTTTTAAAAACTACGATCGTGTTACTAACTCGTTGAGAAACATGTGGGCTGATAACGCGGACTATGTAAGTCTAGCATATTCTGGAACTGGAGCTCTCAAAACTGACTTTACAAGGACTGGTAAGCGAACAAAGCTAGGTCTATTATCTGATGGGTATAATTCTCTCGAAAGATATTACAAAAACAACTTTTCTGATGGAACTCGTCAAGTAAGCAAAATTACTTTTCTCGTTTTTAAACTAATTTTTTTATATTCTCAATATACTTGTTATTTTTTTTTACAAATCCTCTAATTCCTTTGTATACACTTTTTCTAATACATTATACACAATAATTGTTTTTAAAAACAATATAGGACAGTATTGATTTATTCCTAGGCTACTATAAAGTTGATTTGAACAGTTCGATTAATCATCAACATTTGAGTACTGAAGCTAAATCAGTAATTAGACCTTTCTTATTTTAGATACTTTCTTTTTTATCGTGCATTACGATACCAATAATTTTTAAAATTCTAACCCACGAACCATTTAATTTTCATTTTCTAGCTTTTGCTGACAATATCAGTTTTGGTTTTCTTACTATTCAGTTCAATTTTTTTCCCATCAAAATATGGTACATTCTACTTTTTTATTTTATTTTTTTTTAAAATTTTTTTAAAGAACATATTCACTTACAGATTTTTATTATAATAGGACTTTTCTCTATCAACACTATTGTTAGAATAGTAGCATTGTTATTTGCTTCAGTTTATGGAATGAAAATCCTGATTGAAAAGCACGCTTCCGATCTGCTCAGCTGGCCTGTGCTAGTAGAGTATGAGTATAGGCCGATTCCAATTGTTGTCAACAGCAGTTTGGAAGTACCATTCCTAACCAAATATGTTGATATGGGGATTTCTAAAGTTAAAGGGTCGCTTTTAAAATCTAAGCCAGGCGCTAGCGAAGAAAAAAGTCGCGAAAAGACTGAATAAATCTGATTATTTATTTTTTTTTACATTTTCAACCTGCTATATAAGCTTTATTTTTTTTTCTTTTATAATTTCTTTTATTATACATGGATAGCCTTTTTTGATAATGCTATTTTCTGCCCTTTAATCAATTTTTTAACTTTTTATTTAATGAGAATAAGATCATTTTTCTTTGAGATATAGTTTAATATATTATTATTTTATAGAGATTCTTAGACTTTTTAGGGATTAATGAATTGTTAAGTGTTAATATAAAAGAGAAAAAAACGTATTAAAAAAAAAAGAATTAGGAAGCTGGATACTTCATAGTTCGTCTTTAGAGTTATCAGAATCTTCATCAGAGGGCTGGTAGTTGAAATTTTTACCGATTCCCAGCAGCTCAACTGTGAAAATGAGAGTGGCTTCAGGGGGAACGATATGGTTTATTCCGCGTTTTCCAAACCCGAGCTCGTAAGGGATCGTCAACAATCGTTTTTCACCAACACACATTCCTACGGTACCCTGGTCCCAGCCTTTGATGACATGCCCTGCGCCTAGCGAGAAGGAGAAAGGGCGCTTCAACTTGTAGCTTGAAGCATAGACAACACCAGTCTTTTCGATTTTACCGCTGTAATGCATGTGCACTTCGTCGCCGATTTTTGCCACTTGCTTGCAATCCTTTACGGCTCTGAGTATATCTATGCCTAACTTGGGCTCGTTTTCAGTGGCAGTAGTGATGCCGAGGGCAAGTATAGCTACGGCCAACAAATTCTTGATTCCTAAAGTGACCATGATAATATTTTCGTTTTCTTAGATTCTAAGTTTTATTTTCTTGGATACACCCCTAGAGCTAACAGCGGCGTTAATACGATGGTTTTAATAAAAATAAACACGAATTTTCAATATAAGGTAAAGGGATTAGAGCAAAGTTGTTAGGCAATTGCTACTTTATTCAATTTGAAAAGCATATTGGAGATACTTTATGAGGCAGTCGCTTTATATAGTAAATTGTTAACAGAGTATAAAATTGTATATAAAGTTTGGTAGTATAATATGCAAAATCACTTTTGTATTTTAACAAATAATAATTTCAAAGCGAAATGAATAAATAGAAAAATTGATATTCCGTTTTTCAAAATCCAGCGAAAATTCTGACAAATATCGAGTGTCAAAGCCAATGACATTAGACTATTACAAAGCAGCTTTCCTTCGCTCATAATCCCAAATAGCGTAGATTACTCGTATCACGCGATTGGCCACAATAAAATTCAGGCGTTTTAAAGTCGCCAAATTCAAGTTCGAAATTCTACCTTATTGGCGAATTTGATTACCACAAAAATATAAATAAATAAATAAATAAATGTTGCTTATAATTCACAGATTATATACAAATAGTTGATAATAACATTAAGGCTTTATTATCTCTAATTTACTTCAGTTCTAATCTATTCATCTGATTGTTTACCACATAATTCCATTTTGGTATTGTTTACCTTATAACTCCATTTAAATATTGTTTGCCTTCACATCCAACGCTTCCAAATACTCTAGATTAACTTTGGAGTAAAACGGATAGATCAAATTCCAATTAAAAAATGGAGAGCGATGCCAAAGCCGAAAGAACATATAGGCAGCTGGTTCTCAGCGTATCGCTAAGAGTGGTCTTTTGGAGCTTAATATTTTCTCTCACCTTAGTGACTTCCTCCTTACTATACCTCATATTCTATTATTTGTACATGCCAACAGCCGAAATCAGCTCCCCTGTATACTTCCAATTCAGGTAATAATAACTCCACTCACTTTATACTTATATATATATTCCACTATATCCAAATAATTTAATTTTTCATTTAACCTTTTTTTTTGATCTTAACTTATAGGAATTCGAAAGTATACGCAGATATCGATTTTTCCAATTTTCCGAATCTCAAGGTATCTAATAAATTTATTTCTATAAATTCTATCCATCTCAAATCGTTATAAATTAACACTTTCATTTTTTGTTTTTCATTCCTAAATCATCATACATATTGTACACTTTAGAAAGATCCAAAATTAAGCTTTTTTATATCAATTTATGATTCATTAAACATTTAATTTACCTTTTTTAGCTCAGTGATTATCAAAACTATGATATCGAAGTTCACTTGAATGTTCCCACTTCAGAAACAAACATTAATATAGGCAATTTTATGGTTTCCATGCAACTAATCGATTCTAACAACAAAATAACTGACTCCATTTCTAGAGCTGTAACTATTCCCTTTATTCTTTCTTATATTAATTTTCCCTACCTATCTCTATTAATTAATCTAGAATAATTCAGCTTACTCTAATCCATTACTTAATTTTTTGTTTATCAGGCTATTGTAAAGTACCAGAGTCAACTCACTCATCGTCTTTACAGCATGATGTTTTTTTTACCCTCCTTGGTTCTGAATGTTGGCCTTGAAAGCGAACACATCAGCATTCCACTATTTCGAGGAATTAACAAGTTTACAGTAATTTATCATCGTTAATTTATTTGTATTGAAAATTCATTTCTTCTTAATTTACAATATTTACCCCTTTTTAGCTCTTTACCTTGTCAGTTAGTGTTTTATCATGCCTGACTCGTTTTGTAATTGTTTTTTTTTTTCTATTGTGTTTTTAGAGTAAAGGAGTTCGTAGCGCTTATGTTGAACTGAGTAACGATAAAATTCAAATTTATCGAGCAGAGATTTGCATATTTGCTGTATTTTCTGGCGTTAGGTATTTAAAATATAACTTTTATATGCCAATAAATCGTAAATTCTTGGTTTATGTCTATTTACATTTCTAACACTTATAATTTATTACTACTTTTCATACACTTTTTTATCATTAGATACTACATGTATTACTACAAAACTCCAACAGCTCTAATTTTTATTGGAATATCAATCGCATTTCAAATATCATTCGCTTTTATATCATGGACTCTGTTGGAAAAATATATCAATGGTGTTAACCTTGATTCTGAAAATAGCTTGAACTCCTCTCAAACTCCATCTCTCTTCAGAAAAAATTTCGATTACTTTAGCTCTCCTAACACTCCTAATTCCCCATCGTCTGTGTCGCCTTCATCATCTGTAGCAGCAATAGCTTCATCCTCGGCAAACTCTTTCATGCAAAGCCCAATTGTTCGTAGATCAAGTTCAATATTAAACTCGCTCAACTTTTCTGATTCAACTGTTTTCTCAAGTAGGAAAAAAGTTCCTGATAATTTCCCACTAGCTTCAAACTCCACTGCTAGTAAACAGAACGATCAAATTCTTACTATATCAAAACCTGATGATGGTCACGTTGTACCAGAACTAATCCACCCCTTCGACGAGGATGAGGATCAAGATTATGAGAAAAGCGATTTTCAGTCTATTATCAATGACTCTAGACTTACGCCTATTATAATCCCTGAAACACCACCCAGCAATAAGCTAAAAAGTTCTAATCCTCAAAAGAATCAGCCTTCAACATCTCATGAAGTGCTTGCTACTCCTATCTTAAAATCCACTTCAGATGATAATTCTGCCATTTCTACTTCAACCACCCCGAAGCGAAAACTTCACAATCGCAACTACATTGTTAAATAGCTAATTTTTTCTTAATTTATATAATTGCACGTTATTTTTTTGTACAAAACCAAGACATTTTTTCAATTATCTTTACTATTGCCACTGATTAGCCAAACACCATATTTTCCTATAGTTTTCATTACCAATTAACCTACTTTACTTGTTTTTTTATTTAATATTCATTATAATTTTTGATATGAACTGTCGACTGCGAATCTAAATATTACATTAGCTGCAATTTTTTCCAGATTCTTATCTTATTATGTTATTATAATATTACCTTAGAAACTCAAAACACCCTCAATTAAATTTGATGATTTATCTTATAATTATAACTTTTCACATATGCTAGAATATTTCCCTATTTTATTAACTCATTTTTACTTTCCAAATTGCCTCACAGTTTAAAAAATAAAAACCATTCAGATAAAATTCCTATTGCCTGTTATATGTTTTTATTTATTGCAAATATTAAAATCTGTAATTACTAGCTATATAAATTAATCATGTGGGATTATTTAGTTGAAATCAACTTTTTCGAGTAGATATTTCCTATTCATAAACATTAGTTACATTTTTATAACATTAGATTTTAATATTAAAAAAAATATCTGTTACAACTGTAAGGTTAAATAATTTATATTAGCTAATAATATTTCCTTTGAAAAAAAAATATGATTAAACTAAGAATCTTCAAAAAACAAATAAAAACTATTTTAATAATTTTTATCTTTTGAATGATTAACATATTCATCTTGATAATATTTCACGTTTTAAAGACTCTGGTTCTGGATTAAAAATTTTAACTAACCAAATTATCATATAAAATTTAAAAACGGAGCAAATTATTTTCAGGATATAAAAAAGAAACATTCCTAAAAAAAATTGCTCCGATTATGCTTATTCCAGCCTTTTCAATTAAGAGCTAAAAAAAAGGCTAGATACAAAAATTGTAGATTTCTGTGCGAATCACAGTCAAATACTATAATCAATTGTCTATAAATGAATAAAAATTCATCGTTTGTTCATAAACAAAGTATAATTTCAGAATTTTTTATTAAACGTTTAGCATACTCACAAATTATAAATATATGAGATTCATTGATAGATTATATTAATACAATCTAAATATGCATTTGATTTCTGAAAATCAATTCCTTTGATTGTTTAAAATTAATTAGAAAAAAAGTTATTGTACAAGTTTATTTGTTGTTTAGCATTTTTGCTAATCCACTAATAGATTCGTAAACTGTAGCTAATATAATTTATTCAAAAAACTGATTTATGAAGTATTTGATTGTACTTGTTTGCTTTTTAATAAATTAATTTATCGTAAAATGTAACAATTATTTGGGTTAGGGTGTCTGTTAATTCTTTTAGGATGCTATATTCGATATTATAACTATCAAGTGTGGTAGCTTTTGTTTTATTTTTTTTTTTTTGATTTACCAAACACAATCAACTACGTTCAATAAAAATGATATATTTAAACATCACAAAAATGCTGGTTTATTGTATAATACTGGCATATTATATTATTGATTGTATATTTTGCCATTGTCAAAAGTTAATTTTTTTCTACAAAGCTTTTAGAATTTAAATGGTTACCAAAAAAAAGAAGAAAATTTCTATAAAAAAATCGAGAATGCAAACTAGAATTAAAATTCTTTGATTTAATAGTTGTGTTAAAGTATCAACAACTTGAAAATTATCATAAAAAGCATCCTAACGCTAACGAGTTTATTATAACATTTTATTGTTTAAGGGAGAGAAATTAGATGGAGTATACACAATTAATGAATGGTTTTTCTACAAGCGATTTAAGGTGATCGCTAAAAAACACAGCTCATCAAAGCTATTTTATCCAATCAATATATACAGACATCAATATTTAGATTTTCAAGATCCATGAATAAATTCTATTCAAATTTAATGAACTGCTTAACCAGCATAAACAAAATTCATTCTAAAATTAAAAATTAGATACAGCAAATAAACTTCATAATTGTTGTATAATATAGTTTATGCTGGTTAAGAAGCACTTCATTAAATTTGAATAGAGTTTAGTTGTGAGAATTAATATTGCTTTTAAATATTTCAGTGCTTGTGTACAAGTTAAGTATTTGGAATGATTTATACTTCTTATGTAAAATATCCATTTGAATAAATAAATGGGATTAGCAAAGCTCCTTTTTAGCTAGTTTTTTATATAAAATAATGCTTATAAATATAAAATGTAAATTACAGCATTACAATTAAAGGTATATCAGTTAATTATTATGTGTAATAAATCTAGTATTATGAAATATTAAATATAAACAAGTCAAGAAAAAGCCCCTATGAATATTTTGGTATAAGAATTCATTGAAAAATCATTTCCAGAGATAAGTTTATCTTGAGTAAAATAAGATTGATAGTAACAAAACTTGTTAAAATCATAATTAATTTTAGTAATATACTGCTAAATCATATTTTACTCGAAATTTACTAAAAGCGTATTTAAAATATAACTGTAAACTTTTTTAATTGTTAGATGCGGAAGCTACTTTAAACTAAATTTAAATGATTGAGGCTAATTCACATTGTCCTTCAAAAGTATTAAATTTTAACTAAACAATATATTCTGAATATAATTAAATTAACCAACACACTTATATCAGACTCAAGCAATTAGATGTACATGCAAGATATTTTCAAAAAAAAAATATATAGACTAATTTTTTGAACTATTATTTCGAAAACGGTTTCCAAAATGATCTTATTCGGGATACTTTCGAAAAGTGTTATTTGTAAGGACAAATAGATTCTCATATCAATTAAAATAAGGTTTTTTAATTGTTTAAATTAAATGAAAATAAATGTATGAACTAAAATTTGCATTTTATAGTTTTATTCAAAAATTTTTTGATGATTTTTAAGCCAGTTATTATTCATAAAGCAATTTTTAGCGAGACGATTGTTCGCTGTATTCTCGTTGGAATTATTAATTACATATTGTTGTAAGTATTATTTGAGTGATTGTTAGAATAAATCACTAGTATACTTAACAGTTTTATTGTGTAAATTAAATTTTTGCAAACACTTCAATTACCAAAAATAAGAAAATTTCAGTAAAAGACATTTTATTAAAACGTATAAAAAGAGCACATAATTCTATCTATAGAAAAATTATCAGCCCTTAAATTAAAAAACATCTAACTTTATATTGTTTTTTTAACAAAAATCAAGCTTCTCAACCTTATCCCTATATCGAATTCGTAAATTATTCAAAAAATGAAATTCACATTAGCTGGACTACTAATTCTTGGAACAGAAATCCTTTCCGTTGCCTCTTCTCCTATCGCAAACTCTGCCCTGAACAGCGATAGCCTCAAAGTTAATGCTAAAAGAGAACTCATCAAAAGAGCAGGAAGTGGAGGAAGTGGAGGAAGTGGAGGAAGTGGAGGAAGTGGAGGAAGTGGAGGAAGTGGAGGAAGTGGAGGAAGTGGAGGACGTGGAGGAAGTGGAGGAAGTGGAGGACGTGGAGGAAGTGGAGGACGTGGAGGAAGTGGAGGACGTGGAGGATATGGAGGACGTGGAGGATATGGAAGATATGGCCGTGGAAGATACGGTCATGGGGGAAGATTCAGAAGAAATGGTCGCTATTATTATTTAGACGGCTATCCTAGCGTTGATTTCATTTCTACACTACAGTATCAACCATTAGAATATCTGGGCCAAGGCTTTGAATATCTTTACAACAATTTGCCAACCTTCCAGTCTAGCTGGAACTCTGATCCATCTTTCAGAGGACGATGGGATTCTGATGTCGAATTTAGAAATAGTTTGATTGGCGGATTAGGTGTTGTGGGAGATTCATCATATGACAACAATCTATCAATTGGATATGGTCTAGGTTCAGGTGCTAGCATTGGAGGATACTCTGGAGGATCAGTAGCAGCGCCATTATCATCAGGACCATCATATGGTCAAAATTTACCAGCAAGTTCTGGCAATTATGGTAACGGACCTGAGCCTGCTTCTTTCAACTCAGGATTTGCACCAAGTCAATACTCGCCCTCAATTAATGGATTAGGTTCATCAGGCCCATCATCAGGATCATACATGCCAGGTTCATCCGACTCAGACCCATCAAGATTTTCTCGAAATAAAAATATTCCATACGATTCAAATAGCTCAGGCTTCAGTGGAAGCTCACCAAGCTATGGAAACAAAATTCCACAAAATGCTAACCAAAACAATGGCAACAAAATCCCAAGCTACAATAACCAAAACCAAGATAACTTCCAAAATGAAAGCAACGAAGACTCTGATTCAGGAAGCGATAACGCCGCAGAAGAAAGTTCAAATAACTCCAATAAAGGCTATACCAGTCCATCAAGCGCTATTAAAGAAAATGGAAATTATAAAAATACCTCTGGTTACAGCTCAAAAAAGCCATCCAACAAATATGAGCAATCGGTAAAAAAATCATCAAAAAAAGAAAATGCTAACGCTGACAACAAATATAATGGCAAAAACATTGATAACAACAAAGGCAACAACAATGGATACTCATCAAATGGAAAGCCTTCAAATAGCACTGACCAAGACAACACTAGTAGCGAAGGTCCAAAAGTCGTTGGTTACACCAAAGGTAAACCATCAAAATCGAGAAAAAATTATAAAAATAGCAATGGCAACAAACAAGACGAAGACTGTGACGATTCTGGTTCCTCAACCCCAGATAACGGTAACAATGGAAACAATGGAAATAAATACAATAATTCCGATAACTCTGGAAACCAAAATAGCTACAGCAGCAAAAACAACAACAGTTATAGAAAACAATAAATACAGCTAGATATTCTAATGATATATGCTTAAATTTTTGATTAATAAGATTTAATTTTAGCTAATATACTTTTCTTTTATCTCATTTATGTATAATATAGCAAATAAAATTGTTGAATAAATTTTGATTTTATCTAGTCATGAAAAAATAGCAAGAATAGATTTTTTTCGTTTATTTCGATACATAATGATAATTATTTATTAAAAAATTCATATTCTCTCTCTTAGTAAATTATTGGGGTAATTGCAAAAATTGTCAAGCTTGATGGAAATTTGCAAAACTAAACAAAATCAAGTCTCTCTCTCTCTATCTCTTATAAAAGTTTTTCTTGGGCGAGCCAATAGGATAAGAGAATCTATAAAATTTTATTTCTTATCTACTATTCACTTTTTTTTACGCCCTTACTAAATAAAATTGACTATAACCATCGAACGCGTAGTCTATCGACTTTAACTTACTAATACAACTTTGTTGACCTTGCCAAGAGCTACATTTTGGTATAAGTTTGGTCTCTTTAGACAAAGTTTAACTTTTGCAATTAAATTGTAAGTGCCCAAGTTTGGTGCACGGTTTTAATTAGCCAAATCGAGAAAAAAAAAAGTACGCAAATCGCCGAATTTAACGAATTTGATTATTTCGACTAATTTGCGACACAAAAAAAAGCATACACAAAAAAAACCAAAAAATAAATAAAAGCACAAAAAAAAACACCAATTTAATTAATTATGGTCATTAGAAAGCCCGTAAAACGTGCTAGAACCTTATTTAGCGACGTTGTGAAGGGAAATGACCCTCATTTCCTCACAAATGAGGTACAAAACAGCAACAC